>DWTT01000453.1:0-15598 GCA_018250895.1 Carterocephalus mandan | reverse complement strand
CTCGAAAATGGTTCACTTTTGCATCATGCATATGGGGGTTAAAATTATCACAAATAGTCACCCCTATCACCTCCTAATGGGAATACGTCGAATTACCAATAACCCTGTATAATAAAGGGTATAAATTGCGAGCTTCATGCATTTTAGTATCTGATCATCGATTCTCATCATCATCATCGCCACATTTGTCCCACTGTTGGGCACAGGTCACCTCTCAGAATGGGAGGGATTAGGTCTTTGAGAACAATATGATGAATTCTCAGGCATGCAGGTTTCCTCACGATGAGTCCTTCTATTGGGCTAACCAGACAATAACGACACA
Source organism: Carterocephalus mandan (assembly GCA_018250895.1). Classification (NCBI taxonomy): domain Eukaryota; kingdom Metazoa; phylum Arthropoda; class Insecta; order Lepidoptera; family Hesperiidae; genus Carterocephalus; species Carterocephalus mandan. The sequence continues at coordinate 15,276 of DWTT01000453.1, read as the reverse complement.
GCACAAACAGTTTTAGTTTTTAGTTTAGGTGGTTCATAATCTATTTATTATAATAGTGGTACATACATATATGTGTGTGTGTAGTTTATGTGTTTTGTTGCGTTTGTGTGGGGTTAGGGATTTATTTCTTAAGTACATAAATACAAGCTCAATATTTTTGTAGTTAATGATAAGTTATAATATAATAGTTTGAACTCATCCCGCTTTAGTCCGTGAAGCGGTAAAGTTCACGTAAATCATAATATGTGATCAAAAGATTTAAGCAACGACGGGCGCTGTGGGATTGAGCTTGTGGCTAGTGGCAAAATTTCATTGGCGCATCCGTGCTTCGGAGGGCACGTTAAGCCGTCCATCCCGGTTATATCAATTGTAGAAACAATCGTTAAACCTAGATAAAGATCTTCAGGTGGTGATAATATTCAACAACTCCTCCACTAACCTTTCAACCAATCCGCAATGGAGCAGCGTGGTGGAGGATGCTCTAGACCCATGCCAAACAGTGAGACTGAGATGATTGTAAGCTACACGCATATTAGTTTACCGCTTTCAACCAATAAAATAAAATCTATTCATAGATTTTAGTGAAGAATCGCCTTTACCCAGCGATATTGCGGTATATTAAGTCGCTGGAGTAAATCTTCCTCCAAGCAAGGCTTAAGAGTTTTATTGTCGTTCCAAGCAGCCGATGTCAGTTGCAGGCCTGGGATATCGGTAAATAACTCTCCCTGGTTTATTCTTACTAATTAGATATTGATCTACTTAGTCAAGGGGTTATTTTGCTAATTTTGAAACATTATAAATGGTTAAAATCTGGTCATAGTATCAACTAGCGTAGCGTCCATAGCCAAATGGTTCGCGTCGATTCAACGTGATCGAAAAAGTTAAGCAACGACGGGCGCGGTCGGTTTGTGGATGGGCGACCGCTAGTGGTAAAATTTCATGGACGCTACCGTGCTTCGGAGGGCATGTAAAACCGTCGGTCCCGGTTGTTTTCAATGGTGGAAACAGTCTTTAAACCTTGTCGAAGAACTTCGGGTGGCTTGAGACCATTCGGCACTGGGTTGGCCACTAACCCCTCAACCAATCCGAGTAACGTGATGGAGTACGCTCTAGACCTCTGTGACCTGCAGATGTGTCTGTGAGGGAGAGCCGTGCCCAATAGTGGGATGCCTGGCTTGTAGCTATGCTCACTGCTTCATACAAATGAAGTTTGTTTTTAATACGTATTAATCTGATAAAGTGTGTACATTTATTATATGTAAGAAGGTAAAATTATATGTTTTATGAACATATCCGATGATGAAGTCGCGGGCTGAACGCTAGTTTATAATAAATTGCTTCATTAAAGTAAAGTCATAATCTGCGGTTAACTAACATAAACGCGACTCCCGCTGGGCAGTTTGTTTAGATTAAAACCTAAATGCCTCTGATATTAATATGAAGTCGCAATTTTTATGTTTCGCAACGAACTAAGTTCCTCGTAGATATAACTTGCATTTCTAAAGAAATTTACCAGGGTTTGTCACAGCTGTCTAGGGACGGCAGCTGATAGGTGTTACAGCATGATCATTTGCTCATCTTATTTGAACATCTGTAATCCATAAAAATGTCTATCCCTGCTAGCACAGAGAATGAGGTTTTTAACTATCTGTAACTACCAAATTTAACATTTGTCAGCAAACCTGATTAATGAAGTTTTAGATACTTTAAAATTGCTTACATCGAAAAAGGTGGAGATACCTACTGTATTCTCCTAATGTATTTTTTTTTCTATTGTTTGTTTTATCTTTTTATCGATTGTTGCGTCCGTAAAATTGTACTTTTATTTTTAGTTTTTCTAGGTATTGTAATTTCATTGATATTGTGATGTACGGTAATATAAATATTATGTACGCAACTGTAGGTAATTACCAATATTTACTTTTTGTTATTCCTTGTGTACCTACCTTCGTTAATCACTTGAATTACATACTCAAGTAACGGATAACGGCTTTTTATTGTGTTGCCCAAAAACTCCCTCAGGACTTGGTACCCGTGTTGTTAAGGACATCAACTGGCGACGAGAATGGGATGTTTATGTATATTTCATACATACATATATTGGAATACCAGGAAAGCCCACAAACTTACGTTTATAGTAAAGTAGGAGTAGCTTTATGGAGCGTAATATTATATAATAGAAAGCAATCGTAGTTCAGTAAACATCGAGTTACTCAGGCAAGAGCGCCTTTGAATTTTAAACTGCAACTGTCTCAAAAGGCGTCAATTCGTTAGCACTAGGCGTTACCTCTTAAAATGATTGCTTCGATTTGTGGCAGGAAATTTAAATAAAAAACATTTTTTGTTGTCTTCCCCTAGTTAGAACATACATAGTGAAATTACATTTTGATTTTCGCACGTAATAGCATTTCATATTTCAATGTAACATTTCGGATCTGTAGTTAACCCTAACCACAGAAACCGTCAAAAATTGTATGGTAGGGCTATGATGATAAAAAATGATACATTAAATAATACAATGCCATCGGCATGTGCTCAAATTAAAAAATAATGTCACTATTTATAACTAAGTATTATAGTTGAAGAAAAAATGTCATGACGGGAAATTTCAATAAAAACTTCGATCCATGGATCGAAGCTTCCACCTTAATTTATAGCTCCTACCAAATTTTTCAAGATGGCGCAAACATTTTTTAAAGCGAATTTACATATAAAGGTACTTATTTAATGTCATTATTTATTATTATTGAACTGCGGTCTGTAGGCCCACTGTGAAGCTGAAAATTTAGTAGTCTGATGTATTAAAGAGAAAATTTGATGTGTTAATAATTGTGTATGTCGCGTATATTAGTGAAAATATGTATATCTAATCTGAAACTAGTTATAATATACTTACTAGATCACAGATATCAAACGACAACCAATTGAAAGGAATCAAATCACCCTTTAATTGGTTTAATCCTGCGTCTCGAGCGATGGCTTTTGCGTGAAGACGTTGCACTGATTGAAACATCTCAATAAATTATTATATAAGGTACCTACCCACTACAGCGCTTTCAAAGTTTTATCACCCGTAGTTATTAAGTAGCAGTTAGCATAAGTACGAGTAGTTATTTACAAAAATATATTGGGTTGGTTGTCGACCAATGTATTGATGGGTTTTTGTTGAACTGTAACATGAAAGTCTAGTATTTAATATAGCAATACCACATATTACATGGGACCTAAACCCTACCTAATCTAAGTGGCAAGCACCTCAATGATTTTTCGATGATGAAGTCAAATGAAACATTGTGAGGAAACCTGCATGCCTGAGAGTTCTGCATACTGTTCTCGAAGGCATGCGAAGTCGGCCAGCGCGGTGGACTAAGGCTTTATGTGCTGGTGGTGGTATGATAATAGGCTCACCACCTTACATAATATGTAACCTAAACAAAAATGAAATACGTGTTTAACACACCTCTGCCTGACCCTTTGGAGAAATACAGGCGTGATGTTATGTTATGTTAATGTTATGCTCTATTTACCTTATTTCTATACTCAAGACCAATTTTGTAACTTTTTTAGGTGGGTTTGGAAGTTGGTGCGTTGCGATCAGCGTATTTATAAGATGTCCAGTACAAGCCGGTCCAAGCTGGTACCAAACCAGTACAAGCCGGTTCAGTGCTGCGTGATCTTAAGGAAGCCACGTATATTGTAGCTGAATGTTAAACTTTTATGAATCTGGCCAACTAATGTCCTTATTAAACCCTCTGCTAACTGGACTAACCATCCCAATCCCAGCTCAAGTCTTGGTTAGAGACTGTCACAGTTGTCATTGGCGGCAGCAGGCGGGTGGTGCTGCTCGTTTGCTATCTTAAATAAAAAAATCAATCAAGAAAATCGGAAAAGGAACATCGCAAACTGAAATATAACACGCAGCTTTACCAAACACTTTTCGCAACGTTATTATTACATCCACATGCTTAATCGACAGTCGATTAATCACAGATATTGTCGTTTAAACAAACGTTACTTATAAATCACGAAATTAAACGGCTGTGTCTCAAAATATCGTAACGCTAACATGTGTCAATAGATACAGACAATCGATGGGCCGGAAGAGATGGCGGGATGGACCCCAATCAGCTGTCAAACTCGCAAGTTGCTGTAATCGCTGCCGACACCTGCAGCCTGTCGAGCCTTCGGTCTTCGGTCTTCGGTGGAATGACCGCTATCCAAGCGCTTTCACCAAAGTTCATTTTGGCAAGTTCAGTAGTTTTGGTTGGACTACCGACCTACTTTGAAGTAATATTTAAGTTGGTACCAGCTTCCGCAGTTTTTGATCACTAAAAAACTATAGGATTATTGAAACTTTCCAGCGCTGGGTTTTTAAAGTGTTTGATTAGACGACTAGGTATATTGTTGCAGCGCTGCAGTGGCTACTTTACTTATCATAATATGTTAACTTTTGCTTGGAATAGCTTCACTATCATACATAAATCAATGCCTACGTCTATAAGTCGGTACCTAGGTGCGCGCTGCGTCATTATCAACTACAGGTTTGGGTTGAAATATTTTTGTCATGATATTAGATAAGAATTACCGTGCTTCTGAGGGCACGTTAAGTCGGTTCCGGTTGTTTTCAATGATGAAAATAACCTTTAAGCCTTGTCGAAGACCTTCGGGTGGCTTGAGAACATTCGACAATGGGTTAGCCACTAACCCCTCCACCAATCCCCATTGGGGCACCTTGGTGGAATATGCTCCAGACTAGACCTCCCGCAGATTTGCCTGTGGGGAGAATCGTGCCCAGCAGCGGGACGTCTATGGGTTGCAGCAGCAAACGTTTTCTAAGCCACTAAAAATACTTACAATCCGATTCAACGCAGAATATATGGCAGAACAACGTTTGAGGGGTCAGCTAGTCACATATAAAGGTTGTTCAATTTTTTTATTATAATGCATTTATGTACTACTTTCTGAATATGATAAGTAATGTAGATAGGTAGGTACTTGTCTATAATTTTGGAGGTTTGGAAATAAAAGATCGTAGTCATATTATCGTAGATATAATAATCATTTTATTTTCATTTATTTAATTGAATGGAATAAACATCTAGCCAATATGTTCATTACCTAAGCAGTAAATGCTTAATTGTTCGTGTGAGCCCAGTTACGTAGTTCGAAATAAAATCCTTACATAACATTAAAAAAATATTTACATTATTTGGAATTTTCATCACAGCTTCACAAAACAAGCATAACATTGATCAACAAAACAATTCGTTTGGAATTATAGCTACGTATGTATTGTCTCTAAAAACTATAAAACAATAAACGAGTAGGTATAAGAAATATAGAGTGTAACAGCCTCAATGGAATAAATGCGTAAATACTGTAACTGCATTCTTACATTACTTTATGTACATTATAATAAATACTAACGATTCAGTAAACGATACTACAATACAATGCTTTGAAAATGTTGTCAATGAAATCATTAAATTTAACTCGATCGTTATTCGTTAAGTTCTGTAAAGAACGTTTCATGAAGTTGCAAGAGACTATATAAATCATATTTTTTACAACTCCATCAAAGTCTTTTCCAGAAAGCATTTAGTTATTTTATAAAGCCTGCTAGTTCAAAAACTCTAACGGCAAATTCGAAGACTTTTAAGTAGGTACCTATTTGACTCAAGAAAATAACCCGAAATATTATCAGAAGGTAGCGTATATATTTGAGTATCGTTTAAAGCAAAACCGGTATAATATATCTGAGCAATGTATTTACTTATTATACTATAACACTAACCAATCTTTGGATTGCGAAAGTATTATTAACACCAACAAAAGTTATAGAACTAAGAAGGAATGTGCGTCGTCTAACCACCCTCGAATAACATCGCGGTGCTGAAATATTCAATTTAATCTATACAGATAGTCATACTTTACGTCCTACATATTATATGCATAATAAATTTCGAATCTATGCCTAAATGACTTTATTAATTATATATAATTTACAATAATAACATTAGAGTAACATTGATATCGCCTAGGCTCGTTCTAACAATATCTTTGCTATAATTTATATGGAGTTCATTCATGAGACAATCCATTTATTGCGAATGCTAAGATATTTATAAAATGTCTATATTTTAATGACTACAGTAATATTTAGATAATAAATAAAACTTAATCTTAGCCAATTTATATACACAAAAATAGATACATACTAACATTACACAAGAGATTCAGACAAATGTATTGTGACAAGTGTTATTAATAGATTAGATATGTATTTAAATAATACGACGTAATCCGATTCATACAACGTATATTATGTAGAATCATGCTTACGTAATAGTCTTATAATATGCTGCTTGAAAACAATATCTATCGAAGCAAACTATTGCTATAGACTACTCGGTACTTTAATGTTGTATACCTATCAATAATACGAATTGGAATTAGATCTGACGCAACATTACCGTCATTGTAATACTAACATGGCACTGTACACCATTAACGATTCATTTTCAGTCTTTCATGATAACTCGTCGACTACAAACAGGGGAAAGTCAAACCACCAGATCACTTTTACCTATTAGGCCATTTTAATTCCGTATTAATTTGCTTACACCATTTTCCTTTCGGAAATGGCATGCGGATGTCCCGGGTGAGAGTAATGTCCTGGAGACGTGGGCTCGTACAAAGACATTTTCAGTCTCTTGCACTTCGCCCGCCGGTTTTTAAACCAAAATTGTACGTTTTTCGATTCGAGGCGCGGAAACTTCTGTCGGTATGGCATCCTGTTTAGCTCCTCCGTGTACTTGAGGATAAGATTGTGGGAGGGGTGAGTATTCATTGAGAACCATTGTTCCAGAACGGGAACTTCGGAAACGGGGTCGATGAATGTACGATTGCGCTTACGGCGTTCGTCCGATGCACCCGCGAGGGCAAGGTTCAGGCCACTGGCTCCCTCGCTAGGAACTCCTCCGACTCCAGGGAAGCCGCTCATGTACTGGCTCATGTACATGATCCCGTGTCCGAACATCGGATGGTTTGGTACCATTGGAAATGGCAAACGGTCCAGATGAGGGGAAGAAGGCCGGTAGTGTCGCTCCTGAACGACTTCGTCGTCGGAGGCCATGTCTTGGTCATCGGCTACTCCATTTTCCTCTTCAGTGTTGTTGTTGTTGTTATTATGCGAACTATCGCTGTTCTTAGCTGGCGACCGCTGTGGTGAATGTCCCGGGTCAGACTTGCTCAAGTCTCTGGGCTCTTGCTTGATATCATGTACCTGTGACAAATGAAAAATTTGTTAGAACTTTTAACAAAATATGTATTTTAATTTTCGTTTGTCATTAAGTACCTAGGTTGAATATATTCAAAAATTATGAGTACTCGTAATAACTTCTTTTTCTAAAATATTTTACCTTGATAATATCTGGCGGCTTTGGGGATTCTTTAGGTCTCTCGTCCCTGTCATCATTATGATTCTTCTTTGTTGTTATCAGTGATAGAGGAGCTTCTGGGGTTTCAGGTCTGTCATCTGGATTTAAGTCACCACCATCGTCATCTAAATCCGAGCCAGCATTCGATAGATTATCCTCAGACATTACTGACATGGGGTATCGTCCCGGACTTCCAGAGAGTTGCATGGGGCTTTTTAAAGAATTATGATCTTGTGAAGCATAAGCGTCACTTCCAGCCATCAAAGATCCGTTGCTCGGACTATGACTTCTACTGTTAAAGCCATTTACTCCTAGATGACAGCTTAATCCTCCTATGTTTCGTAGTTCAGCGCGCTTTTGCGCTGCTCTTGCATTTTTAAACCAATATACAACGTTGTTTACATCAAGGGGCTTTCTACCTCGCCTGGATTCTAAATTGTTCAGCTCTCTTACATATTGTTGTATTTGCTGTCTACTTGGGTGTTGATTTTCTGAAAACCATCGTTGCAATTTCGGCAACTCAAGTTCTGGATCAAAACTCGTCCTCATCCTCGTTTTTTGTGTAGGATATTGACTTTGAACGGTTTGTAATGCAGGATGTAGGTGATCTGGAATGGTGTTTAATGTGGGAGAATGTTTAGGTCCAGGCGAGGGGTATCGACGGGGGCTGAACGGTGGTGGTCTTGGGGAAACTTGCGTACTCCACCAAGACTCAAATTTTCTTCTCATGTCTTCTGTCGGCTCGTGAAAATTTGGAGGGCCCGGAGTCCTATCTTGCCCTCGACAGATCTGGGCGAGAGTTATCTGCAAAAGGACAAAAAGCAAACTTAAAACCTTACGTAGGTGCATTTAAAACAGTCAATACAAAAGCCCGGTATCGCAAACAATTTTAGAAGATTTTAAAGAGGTCAGTCTAACCAGCAACAGATACGGAATAATTGTTTCAATAAACACGGAGCATTGTTTCACAGAACATCGCCATTAGATTATGAAAATATTAGGCCGGCTGTTAATGTATGTGTCATGCTCGAGCCGACGTGGTTTTGACGCGAGAAGGTGTTTATTCGGTGGTTAGTGCGCATCACTCCTTCGCCGCCGCCGAAACTTCAATCATGGCTTGCTCTAAAACAATGAGCGGGAAGGGCGTCTTTGCAATTAGCATCCTCCCACTGCGCCTCGACCAAAGCGCCGGCGAGCCCTTGCAGACTAAGTGGCCGTTCTAAAAAGCTACGGCGGTAATTCGATTAGAAAACATTCCTTCTTGTTACCGCATCTAGAGCAAATAGTGTTTCGGACCGAGTTCTGTTTCAATGCTGTGTTTGGATTTCACAACTGTTTATTCAAACCTATATCAATGTGCATATTTGGAATGGTATTAATCGCGCAGCAAGTAGTCAATCATAAAATCACCTGTCAGATTATACCTGCGTCGTCTCGTTTGCATAGCCTAGCAGTAATGCAAGTGAGATCTGCTCGTATCGCTAGATTACATACAATGCCAGTGATTACGTCGTCAAGCGAGCTGTCGGCCCCGTCCGTTTGCTTTGCGTGTTGCCAAATCAAAGGCAAATAAAACTGTAAGGTGTTATGCCAGATTGTGCTTAAAATCATGTCACCTCAGAGGCATTAGCGCTTGGCTCGAGTGATACGTTAATCCGCTTCTTTGTTTTATGTTTTTAAATAGCGCGGTCATATTTGTTTTCAGATACATGGAAGATTTACGAGAGCAGGCGCCTACGTGCGATAACTCTGTCACGTGTAGGCAGTACGTAATTCGGTGTGTGATTGCAAATGTTTCTAATCTAAACAACGAAGTTTTTGTTTGTTTCTATATGAGGACTTAGATACAATATGCAAAGCACTCGTATTTCTAGGCCTTGCACAATTTCTCGCGATTACTAATGCTTACTGACTCCTTACAAGAAGCATCACTTCACTTTAAAAATTATAATATGTAAAGGTTCTTCGTTCTATTACGAGTGATTCGTAGATGTAGGTACTTTATCTAGCTACTTACGAGTATAACCGTAAAGTGTTTAAGATCAATAAAAGTTTGTTCCGAGTTGAAATCGAAGTGGCACAAATTGGCGTGCTATAAATTACCATAATATCATGGCAGCGAGTTCATCTGGCGTTTAGCTAACTTATTCGAACTGTTTGATTATCTTGCCCGGTTGGAGTTCTTTGACTCATTTGCTCAACTTTGCCAAAGTTTGTACGAATCAAACAGTTTCATATTCGTTTATATCTTCTATTCAAGGAGTTTTTACAACTTTTCTCAAAGTTAAATGGGAAATATCAACAGTTGGCCCACTTGACACTCCTAACAGTGTCGCAGAAATCGCTAAATTGAAATGGCGGAACTCCGCTCGTCATCGAAAGAGGGCGCGCTAAGACTCTAACCTTGCGTTTAATAAGATTATAAAGCATTATTTTATGGCATTAATAAGATCAAAAGCGTTCGTACATCTAAAACTCCTTTTAACCCTCTTTCGCTTCGGCTCAAGTTGGTAAGACGAGGGCAACCCCCTCCCCCTCCTAACCCGTTCGCAACAAGGTGGATATTCAGAAAATATAATAAGGCTCGTAGGCGCGGATGAGTCTGAGATTCAATTAAATTTAATTTATGTATGGAGATCCCGCGTGTGAGGCAGGTGTTCCCCGCGTCGACAAATTGCTGTATCTATCGCATGAGGTCTGCACTCAATCTTATTTATAGGCATAAGCCTGCGTTTAAGAAAATTATCGTAATTTATTGCTGAATACGATATTACAGGTTAATCGAATTATGTTGGGACAATGCATACAATAACCTAGATATATGTAGGTAGAGGCATTATTGCAAGCGAAGATTCTGTTTTAGATGAGATTCAGATTCATTAATTTTCATCATATGGTTTTTGTATACGCTGTTTTTGTATACGCAATGTTGATGCTACAGAGAATACGGCAATAATGTCGGTAGTTAATCTTTTTAAAATTTTCAATTTTATAATTTGATCAAAGTACATTAAGTTGAACTGGAGATATAAAGATACATACTCGTAGCAGCAAGAAGAGATTTTTATCGTTTAAGTATGTAAGTTATTTTATTGAAATCTTTATTAAGGAGGTTTTGTTTAATGTAAGATTTAAATTTATTAATTATTCAGTGTCTTTATTGAGATAAAATATTTTATGTCCTAAAAAATATTAATTACCACTGTTAACTTTTCTGTTTCATAAACTCTTTTTAAAACCATAATCCAAAACCAAAAAAAAAAAAATTCAAATAATGCCAATTCAAATAATATACCTATACGTTTTAGTAGGTACTACTATTCCTATTATTGCAGAATATTCTAATATTTATCTTAGTCCATGTATGTATGTCCATGGTGTATAGCCCAATGGCTCGCGTCGTTTCAATATGATCGACAGAGTTAAGCAACGGGCGCGGTCGGTTTGTGGATGTGACAAAAGTCCCTAGTGCCAAATTTCATGAGCGCTACCATGCTTCGGAGGGTACGTTAAGCCGTCGATCCCGGTTATTTTCATTGGTGAAAACTATCGTTAAGCCTTGTCGAAGACCTTCTTGAGAACATTCGACACTGGGTCACTAACCCCTCCACCAATCCGCATTGGAGCAGCGTGGTGGAGTACGCTCTAGACCTCCCGCAGATTTGCAACCCATTGACGTCCCAATACGTCTATGGGTTGCAGCTTAGTTTTAATCTTAATCTTAGTTTGTTTTACGAGAAAACATCTTCATTAAAATCAGCTACAAACAACTTGTTGTTATTACATCGTCTTAAAGTCATTCAGATTACGCTTGCGTTGATATGAAAATTGTCTGTAAACTCGTCTTTCTCCGTCAAAACCCGACAACATCAAAACAAATGCTTTAATTCTTCGTCGAGTGATGATCCTTATTAGCAGGGACTTAGGCGTAACCTCGCAAATTATAACGACCTCCGAAATTGTGTACCGCGTACTTAAGACGCGTCGTCCACGGAGGCTTTCATTAAAAAGTCTAATGTAAGTGTAAGCCTAGTCCACCAATCAGATTCGGTAACTATTTAAACATATACAAAAGCGCCAATCATGAATATATAGTAAAAAAAAATCTCTTATAGCACAAATATTTTGAATTATTAACTCAAAATATTTGTGCTATTTCGGTTTAGTGTGTCTTGTGAAATTTGCCCAATCATATCATATAGGTATTTGTACTTAGACAAATATCTTCGCATGTAAGTAAAAATTCTTATGGGAATAAATATGAGGGTAGTCTACAAAAAGAAATCAACAAATATTTACAAAAAAAATCTATTTAACTATCGTTACTATAGCGCTTTAATAAAAATAAAATGAGATGTAGATGCTAATCTGTCTGTGTATGTTTTATTAACGTTGTATTTCTCCAACGTGTACGGTGACTTTAGGTGAAGCTTTGATAAAATAATGTCTTTTTCGTAAGTTCTTTAAACCGTCCGTATGATGAAATTCCTCATGTTACGAATAGAATACTGAATATTGTTAATTTAAAACTTTATGAGATAGTATTAAAAATATTCTAGACGGAAAATACACTCCTTGCAGCAATCCAATGAATTCCACTATACATTTTCAGTTCTCTACACTCCGTGACTACCCCAAACACTAATTACTGAGAATTGATAGTATCAATTGTAAGTATTTCGAGAATATGAAACAATGAGTCCATAATATGGAGGGTAAAGGTTTAGTGCAGGGGTGGTATTGTATCTCGGTCGGGGGTTTAACATCAGACAGTAAAGAACGATGTTATTGTAGAGCCACTGTACCGCATATGCTTTGTCGTCCGGTGAAACTGGCTGATTTTAATACCAAATTTTGATGTGATACGGTCTGACAGGTGTTTGGGATCTGACTGTTGTTAAATATCTGTTAGAGATTCGTGTTTGAATAGCCAGGCACCCCTAGTCGTACGGCACGTAGGGTCGTTATACGAGAATGGTTTTCTTATTGGAGGCTTAACATCGATTAAAATAATAAGAATACCGATTAAAATAATTGGTCTGAAAAACTGTAGGTATATTATAAAATACATGTGTCGTTTTTTAATTCTCAAAATTGATCTAACGATTGATTTATAATTGAATCCACATTGCAACTAGTATTCGAAACATTTGTTAAAAAGGTGGAAAAGTATGGACATATGTATTTTCATTATATGCAAGGAAGCAAATGCATACTTTCGAAGTAGCTGGCAGGAAGGTGTTAGAAGGAATACACCCCTATTATGTTTACGCGGCTGTTGCTAAATAGAGTTAAGCATTACTTACATTACACTACAATGGATGTATACAGAACGAACTTTACAACTTCAAGACATTGTGGAAATGTGTTCTCGATATAGTTTCAAGTAAAACCTATTTGTACGATTGATTTATAAACTCGTCTATGTTACTCCAATTGATAGTCAACCCAATATTTTTTGTGTCAATATTAAAAAAAACATATATGTATGAATAAACCTACCTACTCTTTTCCAGAAATCTCGCAACATTTTTAGAAGAGATGCAACAAAGCCTAGGACCTACTTTCAAACATTTTTGATGTTCTCGAAGGCGTCTCTAAACATCTATCAACAACATTCCGCCATAAGTACCTAACATCTCACATTCGGAAGGACCCGTACTCAACAGAGGGTTGTAAGGGTAGTAATGATTGTACTAATTTCAATGGGCAGTCGATGGACAGAAGCAGTTGCACTAGCAGCAAACGCAGCAGCTTATCCTTTACGTTCTACGTCGGGTCTATCGTGATTGCAGCATGAAAAGGCGTGCGAACTTGCCCCAGCGAGATGAATTATGCCGACGCCTTTCTCAGTCCGAAATACCCGTAACAGTGTGAGCAAGGCGTAATGTACTTCGAACTCACTTCATCCAGAGGGCAGCCGGTGGACAGGAGCAGCGGACGGCTCTGCACCAGCAGCAAACGCAGCAGCTTGTCTTTGATATCCTGCAGCGGGGTGAGCCGCGGCCGCAGCAATTGGATCCGCAGAGTGGCCACTGTCGTCAACTCGCCTAGGACTTCCCCCACGGTTGCTAGCGGGCCGTCCGATATGCGCTCGAACGGTAGCGGCTTCCAGTTGTTGATAACCACTGAACCTGAGGGAGGAGAAAATCATAATACAAAGGCATGTTACATTTTAAATCTATGTTTCGATTGGTAAAGACCAGCGTTTAGACTGAGTTCTCTATAAAGAATAACGTTGATAATTAAAGTTAGGTTCGTTGAATTTACATACTTTATCTCATCAGAGGTTACAAGCTAATGATATCCCAGTTTAATCATAGCAGGAGTAACGAACGTGTTTGCACGAAATTTTGCGTCCCCGTGAACTTAAATTGCTATATAACTAAAATACATTGATATAAAATATGAAGTATAAGAAAGTTAGATGTGACCTATGTTACTATGTTATTGCTATGGAAGTGGCACACTAAATCTGTTTATTTTGTGTAGGCACTTATTGCTTAGTTTCGCGTTGGTACGTGACGAATACATATTACAACTAATTTGCCACAAAATAATATTCTATTCTAAATGCAGATTTCTATGAAGGTAGCATATCCACCTCTTCTTTACTTCATACATCAATTGACCAGTTAGAACTTACTTAAATTAATTGAGAGTATATATCTTACCCTTGGCAGACGCTGCAAGCTCATGCGGGTAGCCGAGCCTCATCATAGCAGCAGGCACCAGCTCGTGGAAGGCGGTCGCCGCGGGGATGATGACGTAGCTGTCTGTCTCCACGACCGCCCGCCGCCGCCACGCGCCCTCCTCCAGCGATGACACCGCTTCTACCACGCAGTGGACTGGGAGGGTTTTACCTGGCGAGGGAAAAACGTATCAGCATCATCATTCGATACACTGAACACCAGATGGCCCATTAGCTAGTTCGTTAGTCTAAATTTAAAAAAAAAAAAGTAAATGACCAGATTTAATCATAACAAAAGACACCAGATGGTCCATCTGATCTTCCATCTCTTTGATCATAACAAAAGACACGGGAAAAGGTAGGTATTTTGAAATTATTTGCATTATCCTGACACATATGAATCCCTTCCATTAAGCAAAAATAATAAAAAATCAACCAATCAGGCCTTTAGCCCAGTTTAAAATCAAGAATGACTCGTTCCAAAGTTCCAACCAGCATTCGAACTATGAAAAGTTCAAGAGAATCAGTTTATGCCATAGATTTATCATTACTCTATGTTTATGCGAGCGACGCTAAGCAGAACAGCTAGATACCTAGTAAAACGGTAGATGGCGCTACACTAGCATACAATGTGGCGCCACTTTGTTCCCACGCTATTCCGGGTATCCCTGACTGGAATAACTCGATAGTTATTCCATAGATTAGTTATGCGTGCGCGTACGCACTACACGGGCCAGTGTGTCGCATGTTACATCCGACCAACTGTAACTTTGCATACATTGGAAATGCATGCAAGGTCGCCATAGACAATTTACGTGGAGACTAAAGATGAGTTTGACTAGATTTGATGAGCTAAATTATAACAGGCAATCGAAAACTCGCTTAAACAGCCAAATACTCGTAAATGCGTTTTCAGAAGAATTTAAATGGTTAGTGAGTAACTTTTAGAACCACCAAAAACAGTTGCTTAAGAAGTTTATTTGCATAAGAACTTATTATACAGGGTGTTACAAAACTACCCGTAAAGCCGAAAGGAGGTTAAATGGGACCTTATAACAAGTCCATTAATAATATTTAAGAACCGCAGTAACGCTGTATAACATACCCCAAAATAATAAAAAAATATTATTATTTTCACTGATGTGC
>DWTT01000452.1:0-15601 GCA_018250895.1 Carterocephalus mandan | reverse complement strand
ATACATTATTTGATAGGAAATGAGCTATACATTCACCCCTTTAAAACTTTTACACCTATTCCAAATCACCCTGTATAACTCCGATAATATCTACCAATAAGGTAAAAGGTTACCTCTGTCAGTAAAGAGCTGTTTAGAGCAGCTATGGCCTCTATCCTTATTCTCTTCAGTGTTCTTTGGCCACTAGTTTGCTTTCAGCGGGCATCCGCTGTATCGACAGTCGTCAGTCTAACACGCATGAAGGGGACATTGGTGTATTTCCTTGTTGCTAATACTATATCTACTGTCTCGAGACCGCCTGGGCTAGACTAGGCGCCTGCGCGTCGCTCACATCGGTGCCATGTAATTTAGGTACTCTTGCCATAATCGTTTATTTTATGTCATGCCAAATAGCTGACCATTGATATTATTAAAATTTTATATGAATATGTATATTAAAGTACATGTAGTTTTAGTAGTCAACCATTAATATATCCATTTGCCAGTTAATGTAGTGTTATGTGTTAGAAACAAAGTTATAGAGTCATCACGGTAGGGCTGGCGCACATCGATGACGCTGTGAAGTGGTAATTTTTTTTTTTTGGTGCGCACTTTTGAGTGAACCATATTGAACCTCGGCGTGCGCTGGTCGTATGGTGTGGTTACAAGGTGTTAGTATTTAAATTATCCTTACTGGTACATGTATTTGTCACTAAATGTCGATGTTTGAAGTAATTTTATTGTAACAGTGGGCATGGACGTAATGATTGTTTAAATTTCAAAGACCTCATGTTAAAAAAAACATATTAATCATTCTTACAGTTAGATAACAAGCATTTCTTATAGATAACTAATACGGGTCAAATATAAGAATAATATTATTATGTATGATCATAGATCGCACGGGTGCATGACACTATTGAGATGGTGATGCAGTTTGATTCGTAAGGCCGTGTTGTCGAAGTGCAGGAGCGGCGCGTCAAAATGCACTTGTATAGATATATTATACAGCTTATATATATATATTTGAATTAAACTGTACTTGAAGGTTGTGGCCAGATCGCTTGGTGTCGCGCTGGCATACTGCGCCTCGCTTCTGGCTTCGAGAATACGGTCCTAATATTATTGACGGCAGCGGAATGCATACCATTTAATGTGACAAATACGATCTTATCTCTACTTAATAACGAAATCAAAACTAATTCAAACGCGGTTCAATGTAATTTTATATTGTGACAGTGTTTTTGAGGAATGTTAAATAAAAATGCGTATAAAAAAATTTAAAGATTTATTATAACTAAATATACTTAGACTCTGGTTTAGCAGATAAGTCTTCCGAGCCCTAGATTATTAACTATTTTATTAAATACTTATTCTTCGACTGTCGCCCTGTGTAGGTACGTAAGAGATGTAGACAAATGTGGTAGTGAGTTGCGTAAAAGTACGATACGATGATTTAAAAATTGTACTCGTATTTTCACTCCCATCGCTCTTAGTCCAGTGAATTATTCCAATTTAACTATTCAAACGTATGGATGTAATTCTAGATAAGTAGCGCATTAGTACTAAATGAAAACTCAACGTCTGTTTGACAAGTGAAATTGTACGATATGATCTCATGAAAAGTTTTACTCAGTCGACACGCTATTCGCCTATTATTTTAAATATGTACATATTTAAATTTGTCCAGGATATTAATTTCGGTATATTATTTTTTTGTTGATTATCTCTTACGTCACACTCGTGGGGTTAAGCCGATTAATTATTGTCGTTTTCAGTTTGTATAGGAATCGCTCTAGGGGCGCTGCCAAATTTTTCTCTCAAAAATAGTACATTGTTTTAAAAACTCAAACTATATATGTAATGTAATGTAATGTTAAATGCATTTTATTAATACATTCGTTACCACCTACTTTATTAAGTAATATACATAATTTTGCCTTCTAACTATTTTTTCGGTTTCCAAGCTGCTAGGACCGTTGGCATGTCGCGCACTATCAATGACAATTTAGCCAGATGTCGTCTGATTGAAACAGGGTAATGACAGTTTAGGGAGTGATATTGTGCGTAGATTTACATCTAATCTACTCTTCTATTTGTATGTTTTCTATTTGTGAAATATAATTTTGGAAAAATATGTATTACCTAATAATGTTTTCGTGGATAATAAACTATGTAAAAACGGATCACTTAAGTTTTAATAAGGTACCTAGTAATCCTGATTAATCTAGTTTAATTAAAAACTGGGCCACTATAAAATACAGGCTGCAGCTGCAACAAAATAGCAAATTGCTACGTATTAATCACCTTAATTAATTATCATTATCTTAATCAATTATTATTATTAATTGAATTGATATATGTAACATGAGTGATACTGACTGATAACATTAAACAGAGTGAATTAGATAAGCTATTCCATTTATACAGTTCGATATATTTTACCTACTGCAGGCTTCACATTGTTTCGCTTGTGAATGGATTTGACTGTGGTCTAACTATTTGGTATGAAATATGTCGCGCCATACCTAGCTCTGAAACTAGCTGCGGTTGTCGCGCCCGTTCCCCGCACCCCGCACCCCGCACTTTCTGAAAATATTATTATTACTGCGCAGCGAGGTGTGCGGAGTTAAGAATCACAAAGTTTGACGTGGCTCTGATTAAACAACATAATTTGATTTAGTATTCAGTGGCATTTACATTTCTTAACAATTACAACGTATTCCCGAACTTGTGGTGTTGACCGCGTATCTATGTATCTATCTCGTACCTATCTATTATACTAGTGCGCGCTTCACGCTACCTGCTGGCCTTTGCACATTCGCCAGTAAATGCCTTTCAAGTTGAGTAGATCGGCATGCGTACCTCGTTCGACAATTTTACCTGAAACAACGTTAGATATTGACTACTTAGTAAACCAATTAGCTCAAAGTTTAAATGGTATTTAATAATAATATTAAGATAATAATCTTCGCAATCTGATTACGTTTGCTGGACAGTGAAAAAATTATATTTAATTTTACCAGAACAAATAATTTTTGTATTGAGGTTAGATAGGTAGGTACATTAAGAAGCGAATGGTACTACATCTACAACATCACATCATTTTTTGAAGAAGAATTAGAAAATATTTCCTTGACGACGTCACACAGGCATCCTCAGTATTGGCCATATTCATAGGCGACGTGAACACTTACCATCAGTAAAGTCTACTTGTTCTTTAGCCTTTATTGATGAAAAAGCGGTTTACTAACACATACCCTTGTCTAAAACACATATCAGATCCGCGTCTCTGACGGTGGAAAGGCGGTGAGCAATTGTTATACAAGTGCGCCCCTTGGATGCCTTTTCAAGGGCTTCAGATACCGCCTGAAACAGAAAAAATGTGAACGAGATTAATGTCAACCAGCAAATTGAGAACAATTAACCATGTTAAGTATTTTTAGAGGAAACGTGAAGAGTACAAACAGCTTTCTTATTTCCATGATCAAAATAACAGATAGGCTACATGACGGCGGAAAGCGTTGGATTTAAGTCACAGGACCGGGTGGTAAGAATCGATATAATTTATGTCTTCCTAATTTATTATCTACCAGTTCAGACATTAGACTCGCGTCGATCGTACGTAACTAATCTACGGAGTTAGGACGTCGGGTGCGATCCGTGTGAATGGGTTTCAGTTAGATCAGATAATTTTGATCTTTAGAAAATTTAGGGAAACTACAATGGGTTCAGTTGTCGGCGCGAATGTTTAGCTTTGAACTAGATTCGAAGGGGATAGTTGCCCATGGGGTATCGATGCAATGAAACAGTAGGGCTGGTGAACCAATCAGCACATACGAGTACGTCTGAAAACCCGCGCCCCGCGCAGGAAGAAACGCATTCAATATCAGAGATACTTTCGTGCTGCCTTGTATACCTACCGCAAATACATATTAACTTACTCTTTCGCTGTTAGCGTCCAAAGCGGACGTCGCCTCGTCCAAAAGCAGAAGCCTCGGCGACCGGATGAGGGCCCTCGCAATACAGACGCGCTGTTTCTGCCCGCCGGATAGCTGAGCGCAGTTCGAACCCAGGCTGGTATCGTAGCCCTGAAACGAATCACCATCAGTTATTTACAATAGCCTCCATCTCGATACTTTCAACGTTGGTTCGATAATGCTAAGGATTATATTTTTAAATAGGCTCATGAGGAAATTGATTATATTATTCGGAAAAAAAATCGATCTAAAACAAATCAAATAAAGAGTTTGTAGAATGGATCCTCATTTTTCTTAACAGACGACGCTATTAATGGCAAAGTCGGCTATGGACTTGGTAATGGTACTCGTGTACCACCATCATAAAGTATCAGCTAACGCGTAGGTGCCTACATTATTATCATAAAGGTGGAGAGGAATGGAGTGCATTCGTGAGGTCTAAAATGAACAGAAAGTCCTCATGCGCAGAGGTACGGGTAAGCTACGGGGGCTTTTAGTGTGTGAAAATCTCATATAACTAGGAATCGCTCCGTTCGTCCAGTACCTACTTTTAAGGATTTTTTAGAACAAGTAAGTTAATGAACAAGCAGATGAGCCTCCTGATGGTAAGTAGGTAAGTCACCGTCGCCTATGAAGATGAGCAACAACCAGAGGAGTCGCCAATGTGTCGCCGGCTCTGATAGAGAGCTCTTTTTACCCCTTTTTTTGAAGAACCCCAATACCCACAGTGAAAACCTTAGAAGGAAGTTCTGTCCACCATTTTGTACAGGATAGAACGATTTTTGTTTGTTTTACGAATATAATGTCCTACATAGGTATATTTTTTATTTTTGATTTATGTAATATTTAATATAATGTTTATATAATTTAAGTATACTTTTATTTATTGGGTAGTAGCTTTCTCCGCTGTTCCGCCTGCGTCAAATCCTACACCAATATTAATCAAAATCTAGCTTCACCCGCTCGGCCGATCATAATCGCCTAATAAAAAGCCTATGTCAGTCTCCTGGCCTTATACTATAACTATACAAAAAATCACGTCGATCCATTATTCCGTTGAGACGGAGAAGAAGAACAAACCAAGCAATCAACAAACACTTACCTATTTTTATATTAAGTACTAAGGATTCCGCCGACAGTTCCCACCGCCCAAAGATAGAGAGAGGAATCAGGAGAAGAAAGGAGGCTGGGAGATAATGCTTTTATAAAAGCCTTTGTACATTTCAATAAATATAAAAATAAAACAAAAAAAGTAAAAGCACCTTGGGCAAGGAGATGATGAAGCTGTGTATGTTGGCAGCCTTGGCGGCGCTGATGATCTCGTGCATGGTGACCTTGCGGTTGTTGTCGCCGTACGCGATGTTCTCGGCGACGGTGCGGTCGAACAGCACCGGCTCCTGCTGCACCACGCCCAGCTGGCGGCGCAGGCGCGGCAGCGTGAGCGCTAAGCGCGTGTCCCGCCCGTCTAGCTCCTGAAAACAATTTAGTTCATAACATAAGATAACATTACCCCTGTCTAAATAATACAGGTAGTATTAAAAACAGGTAGTAATCTAAAGGGTATTAGGTGGGTTGGCCACTAACCACTCCACCAATCTGCATTGGAGCAGCGTGGTGGAGTATGCTCTAGACCTCCCGCAGAAGTGTCTGTGGGGGAGACCCATGCCCAGCAGTGGGACGTCTATGGGTCGCAGCGATGTAAAATGTAAAAATGTAAACCTGTATTATTAAAGGGGTAGATTCAAGTTGTAGCGTCCATAGCGGACTGACTATTAGCTTATATACTCGTACTAAGTACGAGTGTCCATAGCCCAATGGCGCGCGTCGATTTTATATATCGGAGTTGAGCAACGGACGCGGTTGGTTTGTGAATGAGTAATTGTGGCAAAATTATGGGCGCTACCATGCTTGGGCACGTTAAGCCGTCGATCACGTTAAACCGTTAAACCGTTTCGAAGACCTTCGGGTGGCTTGAGAGCATTCGACACTGGGTTGGCCACTAACCAATCTAACAAGCTGGCATTCGGGTGGAGTATTCTCTAGATCTCTCGCAGCCGTGTATGTAGGGGAGATCCATGCCCAGCAATAGGACGTCTATGGGTTGTAGCTGGCTAGGCAGAAGTAAGTATGTATTTATTCCCTTATTACCAAAATAACATCAAAGATCGATCGGTGCCGATGTGAGTGTGTATTGCTTTAAATCGCGCTGATAACATCTTATAAAATATGAAAAAAGTATAAAAAGATTCTTCAGTCCAGCTGTGGACCCTAAAACACTGATAGAGGGGCGGATCGTTAGATACGATTTACTTACAATGTGACCGGTGTCAGGGTCGTAGAACCTTTGCAGTAGCTGAAGTATAGTGGATTTTCCGCATCCCGACGATCCTACGAGAGCCACAGTCTTCCCGGCTTCCACCTTCAGTTCGATACCCCGCAGCACTCTTTGGTGCTGGCGGGTTGGGTAACTGAACTCAACATCCTTGATGGCGAATGATCCAGTTGCGGCCTGTGCAAGCCAATTTGAATTAGTCCGTGCAAAAGTCAGAGGAATAACTGTATTAAAATACGAATGTTAGCTCGTTCTGCGTTACCAAGTTGTGATTTGACGAAATTAGTTATGGATACGAGTCAAGGCAAGCCGTCGTTATTCTTCGAGAGTTCAACAGGTATTAGTAATTTGTCTAACAAACATGTTTCAGATTTTCATTAAATATTTACTTATGTGCCACTAAAATGGCGAAAATTTGCATTTCTTACCTTCATAGAATTTCACAAATTCATCCACTAGTATTCTATTAGTTCTGCTCTTTTGTTTTCTATAGTTATATGAGTCTATAAGCTATTATGTAAAACAGTATCTTACCCAGTCTTTGCGATCCTTAGTGGTCTCACTTTTAACTTTAGGTTCTCTATTGATAATTGAAATTATCCTAGAGCCGCACGCCTGTGCCGAGTTAAAGCTGGGCGCGTATACCAGGGACTGGCCCAACATGTAGGCTCCGTACATCAGAGCTTCATTGACGCTGAAATAGACACAGGGCTAAAATAGGTATCGTTTTTATGAATATAAGTAGGTATCAATGAGAAGAGATAATGATAAGTTGTGTAATTAAAAAAAACCCGACGGTAAACAAACAATATTAGTAGGACAATTTGCGAGAATGGTTGCTACGTAACTTTATATCGTTAAAGGTAGGTATATTCTAAACTGTTATTTTAAATGAATAATTATAAAACCTTAAAATTATTTTTAAATCAACGAAATCCCACTTTTTTGTTGTCATTTTGACAATATGGCGTCTGGTTGTCGCTGTGGTGAATCCTGGTTACTGTCATGTCATCAGAGAAGAATCGTTTGGTCTCTAGAACGCCATCGAGGAAAATAACATACATACATAGATTGATAATATAACACAATATCCTTCTTTGCGTCGCGCAGTCGGCTAAAAAGATATTAGAAGATATTATCTTAACATTCACCACGCCTGTATATCACCGAAGGGGTAGGCGGAGCGGCGCGGAGGTTTGTAGTAGGTACCTACCTATTTTTCACCAGTTATATTTAGGTCCCAAATAACATTGAATCGATTTGTGATTTGTGATTTAAATAGTGAGCCTATTGCACTGGGCACAGTTCCACCCAACCCCAGCTACTTCTGGGACGGTAGAAAACCCAATAAAACTTTGCCCGACGCGGGCATCGAACCCAGGATCTGTGGCTTAGCAGTCGCGCTTGCAACCACTATATCAACGAGACATTCTTGTTTTATTATAAGCTATTATGCGCTATATAGATGACGCGTAAGACATATCTGAACCACGGACTACTTTTGGTCCTTACTCTATGTCTGAACTAAAACATCTATTTGGCTTAGCTGCAACCCCGTTACTTTCATATGTTTTTCTTTTAACTTAACCGTGTTTGTCTAAATGCTATGTTTAATTAATTAATTGATGTAATGTACTACTACACTCTCCAACTTGATTGTGTGGAAACCCCCAAATAGGTCTCGGTTTAGCTCGCCGAGCACGTAAGCGATCAGCATATTAACTTTTTATTTCGATTATTCGGGTCCCAGTCACGTGACCTGTCAGTTTCTTTTGGACAACCAACCATAACCAATACCGATTAGTATTTATTTATAAAGGAAGGTAATTATCGGCTCGTTTGTTTGTCAAAGAGTTCCAAAACAACCCGACTGTTCATGTAACCACGTTTCCATGGACCATCAGTGACACCCCTAGCACGTACTCGTACTTACAGAAGAACAATCTTGTACTCCAGCCCCTCATTGGCGACGAGCGTGGCGCCGTACGCGGTTGCGCTGCAGTAAGACATGAAGGGCACGTACACCCCCAGCCCGAGCACCAGCCCGCGCCAGCGTGTCTTCTGGGTCACCGCTGCGCACGATTCCGCAAGCGCTGCGCGGAACTTCGCCAGGAAAATTGATTCCACGCCTGTTTTTGAATGATCAATTCAAAACAAGTACATTATTTTGGATTAAGATATTCATCATCATCATCATCACAACCCTTTCTTTGTCCCACTGTTGGGCACCGGTCTCCTCTCAAAATGGAAGGGATTATAGGCTCAGTGCGGATTTGCAGTCTTCACATGCCTTCGAGAAAATTATGAAGAACTCTCAGGAAACCTGCACGGTTTCCTCACGATGTGTCCTTCACCGTTATAGCAAGTGACATTTAATTTTTTAGCGGTGACAGCCCAGTGGCTATCGAACTCGCCTCTCACTCGAGCGGTCCCGGTTCAAACTTAAAACCCCAGCGGCACGAATCAATGACTTTTCTAAGTTATGTGCGATTTAAGAAATTAGGTAAATGTCACTTAAGATATTACATACTAGCATTTTAAAGTATTCTACTTAAAAAACTTTTCTTGGTGAGCATGACATGAGGTACTTCGGCGGTGTCTACTGACTGTCTGCCTGTCCGTTAAGCTTTAAGTAATCTGTAAAAACTTAGTAGGTATGCATGAGAGTTGGTGATCCTCGGATTCGCTCCACGGCGAGAGGATAAAAATGGAAAAATCTACTTCTCTTACTTGGCTTGCCAAAGGCTGTTTACTCCGGACTTCTAACTACTAGATACTAGATTCTAGATACTCGCCGAGTACATAAAATTAGGCGCAAATGTGTAAACAACATTTGCGGAAGTATTTTCGATGCCCCCCATGAATATGTAAATGAGTCTTATTCGTGGTCTTATTAGTGAAAGAATTATTCGGTGAATTATTCGCCATAATCATAATGACGTACCCAAGCTCTGCACTGTTTTAATACTGACGACAGCTTCTGTAGCAATTGCCGTAGCGGATTCCATCGCAGCCCTTTCATCTGCTTGCGACTTCTGAGAAACTCTGCCTTCTAGCCAAGTACTGCCGACCATCTGTGTAAAAGATAAACAATTCATTTAATTAAATACATAATACAAATATAAAATAAATAAATCAAATTCTACTACAAAGCCGTATACGTGTGGACTACAACGGTCACTTCATTGAGACTCGCTTCAAACGGGATGACTATAAGCTTTTATACTCGTACTTAGTACGAATTAAACGACGATAGATTGA
This sequence comes from Carterocephalus mandan, assembly GCA_018250895.1. Taxonomy (NCBI): domain Eukaryota; kingdom Metazoa; phylum Arthropoda; class Insecta; order Lepidoptera; family Hesperiidae; genus Carterocephalus; species Carterocephalus mandan. The sequence continues at coordinate 6,049 of DWTT01000452.1, read as the reverse complement.
AATTTAATTTGAATTTTAACAAAATAGCTTGACTCTTACGGTAGTGTCCATAGCCCAATGGCGCCCGTGTATTTTATATATCAACAGAGTTAAGCAATAGGATCGGTTTTTTTGTCAATGGGTTTGTGGCAAAATCATGGTTGTTTTCAATGGTAAAAACCGTCGTAAACCTTCGGGTGGCTTGAGAAAATTCGACATTGGGTTGGTCTCTAACCCCACCACCGATTAGCATTTGAGCAACGTGTTGAAGTATGCTCTAGACCAGGGGTTCCCAAACTTATTTTGTCTACTACTGCCCACTAAGAATAAATTATTTTTGAGCGCCCCCATTTTATCACCTACTTAAAAACCACTATAACTTCAAATTAAATTTATTAATTATTGTGAGCTATATTAGCGGAGATTAAACATTAATTCTAAACGATACTTTAACTATAACTCGCAAGAGTTAACTTGAAACCTGAGCGCAGTAGGAAGCCCCCATTTTTGCCTTTCCCAAAGGTGGCGTTATCGCCCACTTTGAGAAAGGCTGCTCTAGACCTCCCGCAGCTGTATCTGTAGGCGAGATCTGGGCGCTACGGTGCAACGTCTACGCGTTGTCGCTAGCTAGCCCTTATTAGATTCGGTACTCACGAGGGGAAGGAAGGCCGAGCCGACGAGCGTCAGCTTCCAGTTGTAGCAGACGGCCATGATGAAGCCGACCACCACGGAGCTGGTGCCCTGCAGGATGAGCCCCACGCGCAGCCCCGTCGCGCCCTGCACCTCCGCCGCGTCGCCGCTCAACCGCGCGCACATCGCGCCCACTGTGTTGCTGGATTTGTCGAAGAAACCTATTTCCTGAAATAATCAGCACATTTCCATCACATGTGCATTAGCACATATTATTATTATCATCATCACAACCCTTTCTTTGTCCCACTGTTGGGCGCGGGTCTCCTCTCAGAGTGGGAGGGATTAGGCCTTAGTCCACCACGCTGGTCAAGTGCGGATTGGCAGACTTCACATGCCTTCGAGAACATTGTAAAAAACTCTCAGGCATGCAGGTCTCCTCAGATGTGTCCTTCACCGTTAAAGCGTGACATTTATTTTCTTAACTAGCTAACTTAGAAAAGTCATAGGTGCGTGCCGCTGGGGTTTGAATCCGGACCGCACGAGTGAGAGGCGAGTTCGATAGCCACTGGGATGTCACCGCTATGCCTATACAATATTATCTACCTATTTTGTACTTGATAATAAGTAGGTGGTACGAAGTTCACCGTGTCATCTAATAAGGAATAATAATGTACAATCTAACCTGCTTCAATAAAGATGAAAAGTATCCAAGCCTTAGCCGCGAAGTCATCTTCAGGCCCGCGTTGGTGAAGGTGACGCTCTGCAGACACATCGAGGCACCGGCCACAGCCGCTACCACCAGAAACATGCCAGAGTAGAAGTCCGCCAAGTATGTGATGTCGGAACGGTTGGGCAGCACGAATATCTGGGAAGAAATACAGGAAATAGTTCGTGCATGGTATGGATTGGTCTCCTGAACTGCTTGCAGGAGATTTTAATCTGATAAAAAGTAAATTTTACGAAGCTAGATATGTTTGTGCAGGCTGTTCATCGTATTCAAAATCAGCCACCATTTATTATTACTTGAAAACTGCCACTGGACTGGCCATTCCTTCACCTTGCATACGTCTCAAATTGCAATATTTCATGGCGTCGGTAACAATAAGGAACGGCAAATAAAGTTCCAGCTGCGAATTAGTCTCTGCCTTTACACAGGTTTAAAAATACTACCAAACAAACAATATGTCTAAAAGCTTCTATGATATTCAAGAGTATTTGGATGATAAGAAGGCATGGGACTGAATTAAACTTTAACAGGGTATCTCTTGCATTAAATTATAGTAAGTATTGTAACAGGTGGCGGCATGTGAGTGATTCTTGGCATACACGATTGGCTGTCTCGTGTCTGCTCTGATGCTAATAAATGTTTTGTTGTTTTATATTAATCAATTTAGAATAGCATTATATTTCTTTTCTTTTAGTAGCGTGTCCAATCACCGCATATAAAAACAATACAGCTGGTTCGAACTTCCCAACGTTCAGGCCCGTCCTGAAAATCAGCGGCATCGGGCTTGCCACGGCCATTTCCTGAGAGCGTCCTATTTAGCCATCCTTAATTTCAATATATTTATATTTGATTTGTTTTACATGCGTTGATGACGAAATAAAGTTATGTCTATGTCTATGTTTATGTCATAACGAAGTAAATTATTTGACTTTGACTTTCACTTCAGTCTTCAGACTGTCGATGGAGTGGTCGATGGTCATTCTGTCATGCAGCTCGCACTCACCCCGCCCGAGTATCCGAATAATAAGGCGAAGGCTGGGAAACACGCGCCCTGCACGAAGGCGGCGATGGAGCCCAGGGTCAGGGCGGGCCACTCCGGCGCGTTCAGCTTCAGCAACTGCCAGCTGCTTACGAGCTTCACTTTCTGCAATAGTATTTACACATTCATTCGTTTGAAATAGAAATAGAAGAAATAGAAATAGAAAACACTTTTTATTCACATTTACACCGCAGCAGAGTACAAACACGACAATAAGGTTTAAAATTATATAAGTACAAGGTTACTGCAGTATTCAATGTGAAAAACGTAACGCACTCAGCTTTGCTACGGTATTAATACCGCAACGCTGGTTTTCAGTGCGTCCGTTTCTTTTGTCGCATTGTTCGGGTTATGGTGATAGATTGCTAGCTTTGAAATATCTCGTACTCTGCAGGAGACTCAGCTACAACGTGCTACAACCATACGACTCGGCTGAATAGTCTGGTCTACTCGAGAAAGTTCGTCAATTAGGCAGGTACAGTAGATAGTCGGAAAACCCTCGCAATCCGATAAAAAAATATACTTTCCTCTTCAGCATCTTCCTCTTCATCTGTCTCGTAATCAGTGTTGCTCACAAAATTCTGCAGACCCGACGACATCACCGAGGAAATGGACCCGCGAGGAGTCATCCAGTCGTGAGAATCTGAAATGAACTTCATTGGTCAGTTACAAGAGGGTAAATAGGTAATTATTTTAAAAATACGTTTTTTTTCACGTTGTCTAAACAGTTACTGAAAAAGGTACTGTACCAACTATTTCTAATGTTGAGGCACAGGAGTTCATAACGCGAATTAAATGAATACTTCACCTGCTTTCTGCTTTTTGATGATTGTGACAAATAGTTCGTCACCCGTTGTCTTACCGCATGATACAACCAGAAGAACTTAGCTCGGGGCACTACTAGTTGAGCGATGCGGTACAACTACGGGTAAGGAATACTTAGCGTTTCTCTGTGTTTTTCTTTTCCAGAAGTGCTTTTGTTTAGCTATTGAATATCATTGCTTCGTTGAGAGTTGGTGATGTGGTGTGCGGCCGTGTGACAGTGATATTAAAACTATTAAAGAAAAGGTCTTATTTTTTATAACGTATACTATACATTATTAAAGTATACTTTAATATTGGCATAAATAACAACATCGTTCAATACAATATAAACACGCTTACCTATATTATAACCGAAATAAAATGTAGTTTTTTTTATTATTATTGCATTGTCATCGTTCTTTGATAAGTCTACAAAGTTTCAAATTAATCCGACGTTTTTAAGTGGTCGCAAATCACGTTCAAAGATTCCTTTACATACATACATATCAAGTTAATAAAAACGTGTTAAAAATACAACCGTTGTATTGCAAATAAAACCAGAGTTAAGCAACGCCGGGCGCGGTCGGTTTTTGGATGGGTGATCGCTAGTGGCAAATTTTTTGGACGCTACCGTACTTCGGAGGGCACGTAAAGCCTTTGGTCCCGGTTGTTTTCAATGGTGAAAATATTCGTTAAGGCTTGTAGAAGACCTTCGAGGGGCTTTATTCGACACTGGGTCGACCAATAACCCCTCCACCAATTCGCATTAGAGCAGCGTGGTGGAGTATGCTCTAGACCTCCCGCAGCTGCGTCTATGGGAGAGACCCGTGCCCAGCAGTGGGGGGACGTCTATGGGTCGCAGCGAGCGAGCGAGCTAATAAACACACATCAATTTATTTTTTAATTGATCAATATTTACTTCAGGTACTGGAATGATGATCAGTATTAGCTGATTGGTCTCCAAGATCATTCTTTGGATACATTGTCATGAATTCCAATGGGCATACAGTTCCACCCACCGATGCTCTCCATTAAAACCGTGACAGACCATAAGCAAAACTCAATATAGTCACATCAAATTCGACAGATCTATTGCTATTCGGTGACGCCGTAAAGGTCTGTATAACCATACAGCAAAAGTCCATTAAAAAAAAACTACCTAAGAGTACTAAGGTGGTCGCGTAGTTTATCTTAGTGACGAACCGAATAGTTTTTCTAAGCAAACATACCTCTTTTAACAGAGTGAACTCTGTGAACTTTCCTGTTGGAACGTCTCTTATTGTCCATTCGCGGCTCGAGCGCTACCTCCGAGTCTTCCTCTCCGTCTCCCTCTTCAGGGAGAGTCTCTATCACGTCGGGCTCCTTGTTCTCGTTGCCACTAGTCACCAGCTTGTAGTAGAATCCTTTAAATTAAAAAGAACGAGATCAAGATAAAGCAGACGAATACAATTTCGCCAAAAACAATATTGTTGATACGAGTATAACAATCTTACAAAAAATCAAGTATAGTTAAACTGGATACTATAGTATTTGTTGACATAAAAGGGGCGGTATCTCGGATAAAGCCGTTAAAACTGAATGGTATCCACGAGCACTGATTTTCTGTAGGTCCGCCGAGCCGTAAGATCAGAACTAACTTTTAAAAAGTACACGTTTTGCGTGCGATAAGTACAGATATAATATATAAATTAACTGAGTACCTTCTCAGCAGTTAGGTATGTTTTAAGCCTTATTGTATTATTAGTTATGTACAGTGAACTTCTGTAAAGCGTTACCTTTGGCTTTGATAAGCTCTTCGTGAGTTCCCTGCTCTACAATAGCACCTTGGTCCATACAAATTATTCTATTAGCGTTGACAATTGTTGATAATCTGTAACAAAATTCAATATCGAATACACTTAAATAGCATGTTAATAATAATCCACGAAACTACTCATTCGATTTTACAAAATTCTTTCATAGAACTCTCAGACTAATTCGCTGATTAACATGTCGGCAAGATACTCGTATATAAGGGTAACTTACGTAAACGAGGCTACCTAATCATTGAGATTCGCTTGATATTGCTCTACGAACTCTATGTAAATTAGAACTTTGTAAAGAAAATAGGGTACTTAGTACGATCAAAAATGCCGGTATTTGTAAACATATTTAATCTTTAGAATTAACCTATTCATTTGATATAATTATATGTATTGTTTTTGTCTAAATTAATAAATCTTTCAATCTTACAAAAAACTTACACCATGGCGTTTTATGTACACGGCATTAATTTCAATTAAATTAATGTGTTGAAGGGAGAGTGTGGAGAGTGGTACCTGTGGGACACGGTGATAGTGGTCCGGCCCACACTCGCTCGGTCCAGGGCCGCTTGCACTTGTCTCTCGGAGTGGGGGTCGAGGGCTGACGTGGCCTCGTCCAGCAGCAGCACCGCAGGGTCGCGCAGCAGCGAGCGGGCGATCGCGATGCGCTGTTTCTGCCCACCGGAGAGCGATGCGCCGCGTTCTCCTATCATTGTGTCGTAGCCCTGGAACGTCGGTACAGTTTTATAACACGATTTTATTAGTACGTATAATAAATATCATTGACATTCTCACACACGGCCATCTGACCCCAAATTAGGCGTGAGCCTGTACTATGGATGTCAGAGACTGATATACATACATACAGTCAAAATCTGTTATAACGACATCCAAGGGACCACCCATATTTAGTCGTAAAAACCGATAGTCGTAACAACAGATGATGCTTTCGAAGTACTCCGAAGTAGGTAACAAAATACATATTATATGCATGTATGAAGTTAAATTATATTTCGTTTATTTCAATCAAAACATTTAATATGAAAGAACAATATAATTTTTCGC
>DWTT01000451.1:0-15601 GCA_018250895.1 Carterocephalus mandan | reverse complement strand
TATACGCTGCTCAGATAAGCGTCTGAATTTCCAATTTATTTTAAAGTCAAGCGTCAATACATTACGTAGGTAGATCGTAAATAACACGTATCTATACATAATAGTAAAACTCTAACGAGTCCGCGTCTGTACATTGAATATATCTTGAAAAAAAATCTATCAAGGGATACAGATACCGAAAATATTTCTTTTTCAAAATTTATCTTTCTGTCTCTTTGTGTGTCTGTCCCTATGTGCGCGATGGAATCAAAAACTACCAAACCGATTTTAATTAAATTCGGGACAAACATGGCCTGCGTCCGTGAGTCGGATCAAATATACTGTTCATCCCGAAAAGTAAAGAGGTTTTCCTGGAACACAGAGTGAAAGTTAGGATGGATGTTTTCTCAAACATTGTCTGATACAGCAAAGATTTGTTATTAATTAGAGTTCGAGAGGAGGAGGGGAGTTCGAAGGACATATTTCGATCGGTAGTGTCTTAGAGCAAGGTAGCAACGTGGTGTAAAAGAAACTATTCTTATGTCTGTTTCCACGCGAACGAAGCTGCGGGCTTCCACTAGTAAGAGCGAAAGTTAATTTTGATCTTGTCACTGCTGTAATTATTCTCATCTCTCGGATTATAAAGTTCGCTTTTTATATAAAGTTTACTTATAAGTTGTATCTATATAAACAAGATTTTCATCATACAGACTTCATCAATAAGGTATCTTGAATGCAGTGTATATGGTTTGTCTATTTATAATTCACTACTAATACAACTCGTGACTTTGAGATGATACTCGTAGAATGTTGCCAGCAACCACTAACTCTGTAAAAACCAAGTAAGCCGCAATGATCGGACAATACACTGAAACCAGCCAGACCAGAACGAGACTTATTACGGACCTAACATCGGCAATCTCTAGAAGCTTTGCTTAGATATAACGTCGTCAATTTGGACATCAAAATATCACTACATAACATGTTCGTTTTGACAGAGCAAGAAAATGCGTGAAGTAAAACTACAGATATGTTTTTGGAATTTCATGAAAGTTGTTAATGTACGTAGATTGTATTAACATCTTTTAAATTTCACGGAAGATGTTCGAGTGGACAAAAAGCCAAATACGAAGAGCTTGAAACAATGAGCAGAGGTAACTGTACCGCTGATTACTCGACCCGCGGCGCGCACCACTAAGCCGTGCGATCCCCATTGTGATCCACACTCTTCACATTCATGGCGAAATGCAAACGTACCTATTTAAAACAGTTATCCACCAGTAGCTAGTATAACTATTGACCTATTCCATCGCTACATTGCCTTAATTTGTATTCATTTCATTTGCCGTCATTGGCATCAGGATGGTATTTCGTTACGCTAATTGATGACACTACTGATTTAATGTAGGTATTACGTATAGGATATATAATTAAAATTTGCCGCAAAATAGAAAACTACAGAGTACGTTTTTTTCGCATAGGTACTTAAAATGTTACACGTAATTCAAGGTTCTGGCCGTCCGTGGTAACAAAACTAACACAGTTTCACCCTTTACAACTCACAAATAAATTTAAATCGGTTTAATGAGCCACTGACTATAATTAACTTGATCATGAAAGTAAATAAGGGCTTTTGTCAAACATTAAATCTCAAACACCTAATGGGAATTGATGAAGAATTTATGGCTTACGACCTATCCTAAAACTGTCAATATAAATGATAGAGATATACCGATATCCGCTATCGATGACATAGTGACATAGATACTGTTATGATCATTAATATCAAACCTATGGCCATGCCCTACAAACCCTGATTAGGAATTACCGCTAGCCCAATACTGTTGGGCTAAGGGAAACGAAGCGTCCTCTTCAAATGCCTTTGAGAAATTAACGACCGCGTCTTTTAAAATAATTGGTAAATTGATTACAAAATGAAAATTATAAATTAGTTTTTTCGTCGTCACAACTGCACTGATCATTGATAATGTTGGTACATTATCAATTATCAGTGCAATTGATAATGTTTGTACATTATCAATGATTAGTGCCGGTTAAAAGCAGGATGTCCTTCACATCTTCACTCAAATATAAATTATGGAGGATTCAGCGCATGAAAACCTGCGGTAAAAGAATGAAAACAAGCAATTTAAAAAGGTGACTTTATCAGAACAATAAAGCTTTTCGCAAAAATTAATCAACCCTCCCTAAGTAGGTACTGAAGCCACAAATGTTTCCTCTCAATTTAGCATAATTTTACTTAAGACGAGAATGTCCTGGCGCTTTGTTAATTCTTCTCGAAACTTCTCGAGCGCTGAACTCATTTAACTTTTATAACACCTGCCAGGGAAGCAGGCATTCATAAACCGCAAGTGTATTAGTTAACTTAAATTAGAATTGGTGACAACTCGTTAGCAGCACAGGACTTTTTACAATGTTCATCGCACTGCTCTGTTGTAGATGGACCAAAATTCTTCAATAATATGTATAAACGACATACACATTATGTACCTACCAACCAGACGTCGTTTATAAAATCGTGGTGCTTTGCTTGAGTTAATTGATTTTTAATAAAAGAGAGGGTTTTATTCAAAGCATTAGAACGCGTTAGCTAGTGTAACCATAAGGTAAATTATGGCAGCAAAAGTAACACAGACATTTTTTTCTACGTAATTTTAATTCGTTATTTAATTTAATTCATTTAAGCATGTACTTAAATGTGACTAAAGATTTTACTAACATTACCTACGAGTAGGTACACTTTTATGATGAGTATGAAATGTACACTTCTGACTATCGCAGTCATATCAAATTTAAACTTGACAAGAATAGTTGAAATTTAGGTGATTTCAAAATAATAGTTAATCACACTATATAGAACATCAGATACTATATAATATCAGGTCAATGCTCAGGGATCTGTTGTATGATGATTGATTTAAAATAGACTATTGTATATACCTAGATCTCAACCTAATGAGTCAGAAGCTAGATGTAAAATAATACCCACTACACAAGCGACCAGTGTAATCGCTTCCACTAGAAAATCAGCTTACAATAGGGAAAATATAACGCGACACGTTAGTTTATTGAACCCTCGGCGGCAGGTGCGAGGCATTCGTCACCTTCATGTGTGCAAACGCGGGAAGACGAATTAGCGGACATCGCCGCTAATGCGATTGTCACTTGACTTTTACCGTAAACAATAAGAATTCCTGCAAGAAATGCGACAGTTTGCCCACATGTTCGCTACTACAGTTGATTGGCGCTGGGTGGAATTTGCAGGAAAATAATAATAAACTTTAATGATAAAAGCTACAATCGCTTTTAATGATGAAGTGAAATTTATGATGTAGTTGGGACTATTGATAGAACCGGGTTCCGGAAGGATTTGTGGGAGACACATGCGAGGGCATATTTAGTCTAGCAATACAATGTTTTTCTTAGTGCAGCATCTGCACGCCGAATTGTGAGCATAATCGTACAAGCTTTTATTTTGTACCTATCTATTTTAAGCCCATTGTGATATATAGTTATAACTAATTAGAGACCTACTCGTATAGCATCAGTCCATGTCCATATTTGTAAACATACATAAACAAATAACCGCTAAGATAATAATGGCAGCGAAAAGAAAATGGATGAACTAAAGTAAGAAAAAATTAAATAGCAGGGAAAGTGTAAGTTGTAATTTAAATGCGAAAGTCCATTTGGGACCAACCCGTCAAACTCATGAACCAAAACATTTTAGATACTGCGGAAGAAATTTGGTAGGTCATCGCAAGCGAGCATCGTCAGTGCTTCGTCACCATGACATTATTTTCCGTTACTCGCAAGTAAGTTTTGAGGTCATTTTTTTAAACCCTAGCTCATTAATAGGGCCCTCAATCTATAAAGTTCTATGAGGCCGGTATAATTAGTAGTGTTGGATTGCTAGGCGGTTGCGCGTCAGTCGGTATCGCGGCCAGACGTTAGTTAGTTCCTCGCCCATCTTGGATCTTGGATGGACGCATGTCGCGTCGTGTCGGAGTATTCACGCACTGCGACAGACTTCTTTTCCAAACTGACGTCTCCAGCTGAGGTTCAGTTCATAAACTGGGCCTCAGTTGGCAGCAGCAGAAGCCTAGCAGTTAAAACCAAACGTTGCGCCAAAGCAAAGGGGACGGTGGAGTATCTACGCAACAATTAATCGATGTGAATATCGGAGAATCACGGAGCCTGGAGACCAAGCTAGCAGGCAACTTATATTATTCGTCTTAGTACGATTTTATATGATGCAACATTTTTAGATGTCACTGCCTTCCTTGCTATTCTTTCATTAAAATTTTACAGCATGTGGAAGCCCGGAAGAGATCGCCATTAGCGATAAGACCTATTGTTCTGCCGATTAGTTCTGCTGTCTGTACCTATTTACCATGTTCTACTTTAATGAAGAGTTTAAATGTTTTTGTACTGTTAAATTAACGCAGCATTTTCACTTTTGTGTTCAAACCGGTTCAAAATTATAAGATAATTTTGTTTTGTTGATTGAGATTGTGATTGTGAACTATACAAGGTTTATACATTATACTGTGACTATGTATACATTGAATTTAAGCTTTGTTTGATATAATATGAAGGAAACGTCAATTTAAGTCAAACACATGTGTAAAACCAAAGTATTTTGTATGATGCTAATTTAATATTATACAATAAAACTCCCAAGGAAATACGTGCAAATTTAGGAAAATACTTGGACTTTTTACTCACAAAGGCTCTTCTCTCCTCTATTCTCCTCTAAAGTACTCTATCCCTGAATTCCTGAATGAGAATGACAGATTTATATGACGTCATTATACTACAATTATTATTAATAGTATTGATATTAATAAAAAAAATTTTTCATCATTCTACGTTATCTCTTAACCTTAAGTTATTTTAGCGAATTGTGAAGTTGTAAAGAGCAATCCGAAATCTCTGTCTTGCCCATATCTTAAAATATAATTTTCGAAAGTGTCACGCTCATGCCTTATTAATATAAAACCCCAAATCTAAACGAAACTCTACCCCGTCTCGGCTAAACAAAGTCAGAATTCAAAGTAGCTTGAACCATTAGAGTAGCATCCATTGCCAAGTAGATATGTACCTACGTAACTCTATAAAATTTTACTTTTATAATCTGTAGCCAAAATCAAAAGACATCATACAACCGAAACATTTACGGCAATTACTTATTCTTGGTAAATAAATAACTCCACTCATAACGAGGGCGAAGAAATGCAGCTTAATTAATTACCTACATTTGGTGTTCCAAAAAATAAAGTAGATGCGTACGGTACGAAAAGATGGGTACCTACCTAACATTTTTATTTCGTTCACATTTCATAGCACACATACCTAGGGAAATGGAGCACGCATTTACATGTTTAGTGCTAATACATGCATTTCGTTCATGTGCGGAACTAGGCACGAGCCGTGAGCTCCATGTGCATTGAATTGAGTGGAACACATGCTAGGAGTGTTATACCAGGTGGTGGCACTTACTGTGTCAGAACCTCAGCCATAGTGCTGCTAAATAAACGATGTTGCAGCCAAAAAGGAGCTCTACGTATCAAACGACACATCTGCAACAGCGTAAACCCTACTTCAACTTTCCCTTTCCCTCCACCCACCAAAATGAACCGGTCTGAGTGGTAAGTAAGCCTATATCCAGCATGGGACCTCCACAGATTCGAAATCCAAATTGCATCACTCTAAACAGTGGTAAATGTGACTCATTCGACACACGAAGCCTGGACCACAGTATAATTATATAGCTTTCCTACATATAATTTCGATCCATGTCTGTCTGGACGGACAGATATGTCAATTATTTCATTAGGTAAATACATAATAATAAGTTACTAAACTTCACTCAGCCAAATATGATTATACCTCATCATCATCAGCGTTTCCCGCCAAAAGCATCGGAAATCGGAAGGGACCTCGCCAGTAGATAATGTATTATGTACGCTCTCTAGCGCCGCCGTGCGGCCATTACCGAGCGCGCATTCCCCGCGTGAGTAAAATCGGCGCATACTTTTGTTATGAGTGAATTAACATTACGATATATTATATATTACTATATATACTATTACTTTGGCAATGCAGCCGTTTAACCGCGTAACGTGTTTATTAGAAGAAGGAGGTATTAGTAGAATATGTAAAATCAAAATCAGTAAAATTATCTTATAAATCCAATTATGATATGAGATATGACTATCTACAATATTTTCGTGATTGCTTAATTTTTTGTTCAAGTTCTTTTGATAGTAAATAAAAAGAAGTGAAATCTCCTGAGGTACAGTTGAGGCCACTTAGGCTACTTCGCTTTGATCATAACTCACAGCTATTTTGGTATGTTTTCTGGTTTTTTTTCGGATGTAATAAAATAGGTTTGGTATTCTTCTAATTCTAGGTACGCGAGCGAAGCTGCGGGCGTCCACTAGGTAACAAATAAACATAAAGCGTCAGAGAAAACATTAAAAATCTATGGAAAGGCGCATAGCTCGACTTGGCAATTAATGTTAAGAGGCTCCAACTAAATCAAAGATTCATGACATAGCCAGCATACCCATGTCACCCGACCAAAACGCACCCGCTTAATAATTATAGGGAGTCGCGCTTTCTAAACATGTTCGTCCAATATTATGCTGACTTCGCGCACCTTCTCTTTGTCACAGTGTTACGTGTAAATAAAAAGTATAATGACAAAAATGCGAAATATTAAATATTTTCTATTAACTACTAGTGGACGCCCGCAGCTTCGCTCGCGTGGAATTAGACATTCACTAACTTCAAAAACGGCAAAGTTTCATACTAACTTTGCTAACATACTTGTTTTACCCCCCTAGGGGGTGAATTTTCAAAAATCCTATCTTATTATAGTCCTCCCCTACGTTATAAAAGGAACCCCTGTGCAAAATTTCAAGTTTCTAACCCTTATAGTTTAGGCTTACTTATTCATAATTAAAATTAAAAAAAAAAGTAAGTTAAAGATAAAAATAAAAAAGAGAGTAAATGTTAATGTACTTTTCACACGCGATAAAAGTACACTTTGCAGTGAGTTGGCTTCAACTATGTGCTCTTTAGAATACCCTTAAAATAAAGAAATATAATTTCAGCTCATGGGTACTCATGGGAAAACACGTGTCAGAGAGCTCTAGTCGCGTAGAGCCTGCAACTGTGCGCTAGCAGCAACTACGAGTACAATAACGGGTATCGCAGACTTCATTTACTGCAAGCAATACCTACACAGGTACAAGTTTATTGTAAGCTTTTTGTTCATCTCATACTGATGTTAGAGTCTGATCCAAGTCCTAAAATGTCTGAAGAATGCTATTGTATAATATAATGTAGATGCAAGAAAATATACCTACTCGGGAACGTTATTTATTAAAAAAAACTTTGATCTTGAACAAACGTAAAGTTTCATTTCGCTATTTTAACAATACGTACTGTTCGAAATAAATTAATTTTGTTTGCTATTCTGCATTAGAACTGGAAAGGCTCACCTCACTTTCAAAATCAAGGGCGCTCTTGAAAGGCTCTGGTTGTTCTGTTATCACTGCATTGTGTAAGAGTAGCATAATATCTAGTTCATGGATGCATTCAAATACATTAAAAGAAGTATCCATCCATACCAGACCTGTTGACACCAGTAATAACCTTGTACACATGTACCTTTTTCTCTCAGTCAAACAAGCAATCGGTCGCAAGCAATCGTCTCGTTCTGCCGATGTCGCCACAACATAACGGGGATCTAAATTTAATAGTATCGCGCCATCCATATTCGTTCCTAATTTCCACTCGGAACTACAGCGGGTATCGAAACAAAGTTAGCGGCGAATTAAATATCCCGCTGGGACACTACTCCGACTCCGACAGCATCAAGGCTGTATTACTCTTTCAGATGCTTTTATTAAGTCATTAGATGAATAGGTAACATTGTCTGGATGTGCTTCGTTATAAGTCTTGAATCGGTTATAACTATGGCTATGATCAGTTTTAAGCTAAAAGATCGGTTTAATTTCAACGATAGGATGTTTTGAAATTCATTTCTATACTAAGCTAAATTATCGTTTATATAATTAACCACTATCTCGGAATTAGGATCAGATATAAACAACGTAACAACCACAGAATAATAGTACAAGTACTATAACTTCAAAATGTAGCTTATCTGTTACAAAAATCGACATCACAATTTCGTTGTTGATTACCTCGGCATTACAACATGATAAACGTGATTGAAATATTAATGGCGAAAAGTTGCAAACTTATCAAAGACGTGCAAATACAAAGTACATGTTGTTTACTACAAAAAACAAAAAGAAAACGAGCACAACTTCCTTGCAATATCACTCAACATGCTATGAATACAAAAAACTTCATTTACAACATAAACAATTTTTTGATATCAAGAGGGATATTATCTCTGATATTATGCAGAAATGTTTCCCGCTCACTTCCGGCTTTGCGACGTCTCCGGAGATTGTGTGCTCCTATGATAATGCGACCTGCCTGTGATGCGACTGCAAGGACATAAATCATCTATCGATTAACAAGTACATATTTTCTGTCAGAAAAAAAAATTCCCAAATACGTAGAAGTCACTGTCCAGTGCAGGGTTTATACGTTTTGTAGTCCCATACGGTATTTGTATACGCTATATGAACGTAATGGACAAGTAATATTTTCAGTTATTGAAGAAGTGTCAATGGTGACCCTAGGAAAACCGATTGGTCCAAAAATTGCAATGTTTCATTGTTAAGGGTGACAACCATTGCCGGAATTTTCACATTAGGCAAAACAAATCGTGCACATGTTGTTTTTTTTGGTATTGAGTAGTTGAGATCATCAAACCAGTCATTGATCATATTTATTGTTTTATTTAGGTTTTCACTTACTTGTGAATTACGTTTAACTTTAAATATAAGTGTATATGGTGATATAATATTATTGTAGTTACAACCAATAAACCGGGCGTTTCTTGCAGGATCTTGATGGCATTACTTTGCTTGTTTCAATATCCCGATTCTAAATACCACCCACCGCTTTCTCCATAACATTATGCTTCGCTTCACCCACAAGCTCGGCGTCGTTCGGTTTACGATCATTTCAACCTTTGGCCTTAGTTTCTAAATATCCTTTTAACATAATATGTACTTCCAACGGATACAGACCTAAAACGTGTATCTTTATAGTATTTTCCCTAATAGGATCAAACCGATGAATTTAAACTTCATACTTTTCATAGTCTAAACATTGAATTATATTTAACTATTTTATTGTGAGAACTCTTTAAAACAACAAAATGTTCTCATTTTAGTGTTATATAAACCGTGCCGCAATTAGATCGAATGTTTAACAATAGTAAGTCAATTTATTCAGGTAAAATGTCGTGTTTAGAATAGCGTTGAGAGTCATCCCTCGAGGTAATTCGAGAGACGTGCGCGGATTTTCCAATGGCGTCGCGACGTCGCTCGCATGCCGATTGAACGGTTCGTCGCGAAAACACATAGAGCTGCTGCACAATTAAACACAAATGAACTGTGAAAACTATATTAATGATGAGTAAACAGATATAAATATAGAAATGATAATGCTATTGTATTGCTGAATCTTGTATGAAGAAGTACCCCTACTTGAAAAATGAATTTTCTTGATGAAAGAAAGGAGCTTTTGACTGCGTCTGCATTGAGGGAGGTCGACAGCGCCAATGCGGATTAGTTCGTTTATTTACGTAATACATATTTTGAATTAGTAGGTAATTATTGTAAATTAGTCTTATGGTGGGTTAGGGACCCGTGTATTTCTGTCCAATATGAGAGTTGATTGGTTTTTATGTAATACATGATGATTTTTATTATATTTTTTATTTTCAAAATTATTCTGATATTCATCTTTGATAAAAATACATGGTTGACAGTAATAATTAATGTCTAATGTACATCTCGCTGCTCGCTGCGACCCATAGACGTCCTTACTGCTATCTAATGTACGTGTAATTATGGTAGGATTAGCTATTAGCTATTCATCAAACGATCAATAGCTAATCCTAAATAAGAGTTCATGTTAAAGCGTTTATCATTAAATAAATTATTTGTTGCTCTATATTAATCAATTTAGAATCATAACGAAATAAATTAACTGACTTTGACTTTGAAGTCATTACATTTGCATTTTAGCGGCGTGGTAGACTGGACTATGCTCTCAATCTCCCTTAACTGTAGCAGTGGGGGACCTATGCCCACAAACAAATTTACTATTATTTCTTACTTTTAGTTATGAACTTGGTGATATTTTATTTTATATTGATATTTTAATATCGTTATTATATTATCGAACTATCAGATCGAGCTCAGCATGGTTTCAGATTTAAATAAAACAGTTTTGCAATGTGCCACTAGATGTCGCCACTAGTCCATTAAAACACGCTATCGACTTTTACGTGTAAAAACTATAAGAAAGCGCGATGGTAATGCAATGTCGATCTTTCCAAGGTTCAACGGGGAATGATGATCGGATTGATCATGCGTCTGCGTGAAGTCCGCTACCGATTGTTACGCTTATAGGCGGGCTAAAATCCAACTGACCCCTACTTTTTGAAAGATCCCAATTTTCACTAAGCGTTTACTCACTCTACCTACTATAATAATTATTTATAATAATATTAGCTAATTCTACAAGCTCTTAACTTTTTGACCAATACATACAAGATGAAGTGAAGATATACCTAACCTACTAAGGGCGGATTCGACCAAACATAGACTTACACGCGCGTAACTATACCAGGGATAATTTTAAGGTAGCGAGCTGAAAGCTGTCAATCATGTGTTAATTTTGCTTTGACATGACAGCTTCTTCTGACGTATGATAGAACATAAAAATCGCGTAGGCGATCATATGGCGCCTTATTCTAAGGATAAAATTTATTCTCGTTTGGTCGAATCCGCCCTAAAAATCTTCAAATTAAATTCAAAGTACCTATTCAAACTTGGACTAAAATAAATGTTATTTTATTCTTTCTTTGCTATTTTTAAAGTTATCTAAAACATAACAATGAATGATAATATAAAAAGAGAAAATAAATAAAATATGTACCTAATGAAAATATGGCTGCGCCTACAAAATTGTAGAAAGGAATTCTGCAGGTCAATCATCACGCTCTACGAAACATGCTTTGATGAAAGTAAGGAGAATCACATTTTAAACAAGTTCCAGCAGCAAAAGTTAGGTAAAGGCCACGGGAAAGTGAATCGGTCAGCATCTCACACAACTTTATAACATCGGCACCGGCTCTGAGTAGATACCGTTACTGGCGATCCGGGCCACACTGTCGCTTATAAGTATCTACTGTGTTTTGGGGCCGAAATGAGCACGACACAACGAGACACGATCATCGTGCCTAAAAACGTACACACAATAGTCACAATATTAGGTACTAGTGGACGAAATTCGACCATAATTAATTTTCAAGTGTGACAAATAACATGACATCGTATCAAGGTAAAACACTATTAAATATTATGTATTAATTATTACTAATGCATGAAAATATGCATTGCCATGCTATTTGCTTTATGCACTGCTTCTCGATATAAACGTAAACTCTTAGACGTATTTTTCGTCTTATTAGTTTTTCTTCCGTGCTCGAAGGTTACAGCTATTAAGTCAATTCTGAAATACATATTTTGGTGAATGTTTTTATTGAATATTTTATTTTAATTAAGTCTTAGTTGGCCACATGCAAAAAGTCAACGCTATTCGATACTGTAAACACGGTGGTTCGTAGTAATCGAACCATCATTTATATTCCGGCTCGCAAATGTTTGCACAACGAAACATTGGTTATTGAACACATAGATCGGTCACCGGTCCGTCGTCCGATATACTCGACCAATATCCAAATGTAAATTTCGTTTTGTACACACACACACACATACAATAATAAAATGATAACGTTCGTAAATTCCAAAATATGAACAAGCAAATTGAATATTTATTTTGTTTTGTAGCCTATCCAATGAACTTACCTTTTCCTCAGCTGAGGTTTTAAGTTCACTATAAAACAATAATCTTTTCATATATTTATTATTCGTTTTTCTGCAAGATACGAGTATGTATATGATTTCGATCCGATCTCCGTATGCGAATCGCCGTATCCCGTACCAAGCTGCGTATGTAGTTGTGGACGGATTTTTTTTACAGCATATCAATACATCGTATCATGGTTTTGCATATCGATATCACCTATGATGATTGGACAAAACCGACACAACAGGAGTCGGGTTTCGGGTCGTTTCAGAGCTACGTATCGAGACCGCGTATCTTAATCGCCGCCCACGCGATCATGACACGTTGTCGGCGATACGGATACGGTGATCGGATCGGGCAAATGATACATGACTCGCTACAATAAAGTGGTCTTTACATACCAACCTATTGCATTGCAATACATCTGTTCTTTTTGTAAATCAGTCAGCACGATTCAGTCTACATAATATATCAGGTATACATGTAACATTATTCGGAAATAGAAACTCTTATATTCCAAGTAGATACAATAATTCTAATCGTCAGCGAAAAGCTTGATTAAAGAAATGCGACAATTGATTTTCGTATAAGTTACATTGCGAACATGGTTCGCTACACAATAGACGCGTAGTAACAATTAATTGTGGATCGCACGTGCAGGGAAAGCCGAGTTTTCCGGGCTAGTAGCTCGCGGTACCACCGTGCTGCTCTCTGCAACGGTCCGTGCGCCGCTTGATTGCCGCACACGCCTCGCTACACGCACCCACACTGCTATTGCTAGCAATATCTCCGACGATAATAATAAACGATTCATACATCTTTTGGGTAACATCAAGCAAATCTTCATTCATTAAAATCTGGTGGACGCCCGCAGCGTAGTTTGAATGGATTATAGAAGCGAAAGTTTTGTTTATAGTACCCGTCATTCTCAAGGAAATATCCGGAAAACTCGAATTAACGAGAAAAAGTCCGTTCATGTCCACGTTTTACAAGATTACCAAAGTGTAGTATACCAAAAAGTAAAATTTAAACTCCATGCGCTCTTCACGCACTTTATGACGACGAGACGAAGATGGCGGGAACCATTGGACTCAGAAGGCGCAAGTCGGTCAAAGTGATGTCGTTTAGAAGAAGCTCAAAAGGCTGATGATGGATCTTTATCTGTTCTGCGGATGGATAGACAATTTAAAAGTAGAACGGTACAATTCGTCCGAGGTGTTAACTTATTCAAATCCCGTCTGGTTAAAAATTGGTTGAACATGTGATTGATTATTCTAGAAGCAAAATCAGCTCTCGGTAAAGTTTAAAAACACCTTTTTATAAGAAAACTAGAAAACATAATGCTTATACCTTATACCATACCATATACCTTTTAAAAGGAATATGTCTTTAATTCCAGGGGTTTTACGTCTATCTCCGATGGTGGCTGTACTCGGTGCTTCTCTTGTCGGCGTTTCACGGTCAGACGCACGGACAATGCCCGTGGAAGGAAGTGCCTGCATTACAGACAACTTGTGTCTGCGCTTATAATTTAGCCAGAGAATTATCTGTGCAATGTGATCAGGTATTATTAAGACATTCATAGTTAATACTCGCATTTCTTGTTTTTTTTTTTTTAAACACTAACCAATTTTTCGTTTCCAGGTTGATTTTCCAACACTTTTAGCTGCTCTGAATTCAAATGCCCGAAAAATTGTAATAGATCTTTTGTATGTAAACAACTCTACCATAAGAGTTCTGAGTGATGACATTTTCATAAATGTTTCAATCAGAAACCTTCAGATATCTGGATGTAAAGTGAAACAAATTGATGATGGAGCATTTAAAGGACAAGGGCACTATTTAAAAAATCTAAACCTCCAGGATAACGAGCTGGTTGAAGTACCAGTGAATGCCTTACGAGTACTTATAAATTTATCCTTACTAGATATTTCTAAAAACCGCATTACTCATATAGAAAACAATGCCTTCTCGACTCTGAGCGAATTAACAACTCTAAAAATATCAGACAATAACGTCACATTAGCCTCTCAAGCACTTTCAGGGCTTGAAAACTCACTTAAAAACCTTAACCTTAAAGGCACAAAACTAAAATCGGTTCCAGAGTGCATTAGGGGTCTAAGAAGTCTTGCATTTCTAGATCTATCGCAAAACGGTATACGAGAATTACCAGGACCTGATGGAAGCCGAACTTTTGAAGGATTGGATTCATTGACTGCTTTAAACCTAGAGAGAAATTTATTGGTTAGTTTAAAGCAAGACTCCTTCACAGGAATCAAAAGCACTCTAAGCTCCTTAAGCCTATTGAATAATCTTTTGCCAGAGTTCCCTACAGCAGCTATTGGAACTCTAACGGAACTAAGGGTTTTAGACATAGGGTTTAATCTACTAAACAAAATACCTTCCGATGCATTTTTAAAAAATCCTTCGATTACCTTATTAGCGCTAGATGGAAACCCTTTGCCAACAGTTCCAGAGAAAGCATTGGCCCACCTTAATCATACACTCAGAGGTCTAAGTTTAGGGGGTCGATTTTTAAATTGTGACTGTAGATTGCGTTGGATAATAGAATGGATTCGTAACGGCGAACTACAAGTCACATCTCGAGAGAGAAACCCACAATTTTGCGGCAATCCTCCACACTTTCGTGAGCGTGGGTTTTACAGTTTTGAGCCTAGCGAACTTATTTGTGAGCATGAAAATACTATAACCTCAGAGCAATCCTGGACCACCGTAAAAGAAAACAATGAACAAAGTTCAACGATAGCTGCAACTACTCCTTCATCGCCTTCAGCAATCACAACAACCAATAACTCCATCATATATTCTACAACTCAAACGACGACGACAAATAGTGACATGACAACAAGGTCTCCTATTTCCTCAACCGTTACCACAACTAGTGATCGTCCAAGCAAAATACCATCCGTTCGACCAGCCGCACCGACTTGGCGACACGCATCTCACCAGAGACCACCATTAGTAATGAATTTTCCGCCACAGAAGTCAAAAATAGATGATTCTAATGAAGTTATCGTAAAAAATGCGTATCGTCAAGACAACTCCGTTATCATCCAATGGGATTCAGATGTCGCAAACATACTCGGTTTCCGAGTAGTGTATAGGCTTTTTGGAGACAAAAGTTTTAAGCAAGGACCTCCACTTGAAGCTAGTGAGAGAGAGTTTAAAATTAAAAATGTTCCATCTCAGGTAATATTGCATTGTACCATACCATATTTAAAATTGTATTTACTTTTTACAAGATACAGTGGAATCTCGATAACTCGAACCTCGTTAACTCGAAATCATCAGTATGTCGAAAAAATTAATTAATTAAATTTTTGTAACTCGAACTAAATGTTATTTCCCTAAGGGCGGATTCGACCAAATATAGATTTACGCGCGCGTAACTATACCAGGGATAATTTTATTCAACGATTTTATACTCCGAATAACTGAAAGTCGTTTTTCGACGCAATTTGAAGTTTAACTATACTTTGAATAACTAAACGGGAATAGCAGAATTAATGATTAATGATATATTATCCGGCAAATCAATGTTGCA
>DWTT01000450.1:0-15609 GCA_018250895.1 Carterocephalus mandan | reverse complement strand
TAATCGATTTTGAGTAGATTATCCCCTCGTGTTTTTTATTCATATTTTATTTTATATTGAATTTTTTATACGCTTTCAGAAAAATATATTGATTAATTATAATTAGTTTGGAGTAATAAATTCAAACGCAATAAACAAACGTATGTATTTACGAAACGGATTAGCTTGGGTGTAGCTAGAGTATAAGTCTAAAACAGAAGAAATCAAACATGTCCTACAATTTAACGATGAATGTGTACCTTAATTAGCTGTGGTAAGTATTGGTAAGAAGTTCAATTACAAAGTTACAATTTAGACATTCATTGGCAAATGAGCAAATTGTAGCGAAAGTAGTTACTTTCACTCGGAAGTTCCTTTTTTAAATATATTATCTAGTGCACTAGTGCACTAAAACTTTTTACATATTATGAGTATACCGAAAATACACCCGAAATATCAAATATCATTGTTATTACGTATCTAAATGTACTCGTATTATTACACTAATTATAATTATTAAAAACTCGGACACCTGGCGAGTGGTAACCCTAACAGTTGGCTCAGGGACTTTATAAGCGAGACTAAAATAGGGTAAACGGTGGTTTGTATGGAACTGCGAGTCATGCTTGTCACGGGGACATGACCCGCCCTGTCCTGTACCTTTGTGACACACGTTGGTTAGGACGGACTAAGCATTTGCGTGTTCAATATACTCGTACATAACAGGAAATGTGTATATGAAGCACTCATAGACCTATGGGTACGTGATCGACCTCGCAAAAGCGCATATTTTGTTATTTCCTTTTTGTGATTTTGTGCGCTTATTGGAGGATTTAGGTACTAGAAACATCACTATCTTATAGCTCTTTTTTTTTGTTTTTTGCTTAAAGTAGCAGATGTGTGTGTGTGTCACGTTTTGTCATACACGCAACCCTCGGCAACTGTCAGTCGCAGGCCCACGCGCCAGTCGTAGTGCAGTTGATTTTTTATTTATTACACTAATATTTATTCCATTTGTTATCCTTTGTATTCCTTACTTTATTTTCGACCGATGCGTTCGCCCGTTCATTGTTAGTTTTTATGTGCCCAGTAATGCTGGATACAGAGACAGGTTTAGTTTAGTTTAGTTCATAGCTTTACGCTTTCCCTTGAGAGCTCATTTGGATGGGCAAAAGTTTGAAGTTAATGTTAAGTTAACGTTAATTGTTAGTTTTTTTTCTTATTTTGTTTTAAATTTTATGCCACTTATTGTACTCGTAATGGTGAAGTGAGGGTACGCACATACTATATGTCATGAACTTTTGCTGTTCCATGACCTTTTTTTAGGTACACGTCATATTCAATTTAATGTTTGCTGGCTCATTTTCTGTGATGGCAGCATACAAACTCGCTGCATTTGTAATTACTGTAAGAGGATATTTGGAGCGACGCCAAATATTCTGTGCACAAAAAACTGTATAGGTCCCCATTGTTGCCACTATAAATATCATTCTGGCTTGTGGCATGTAACATTTATTTTTTAATATTTTCAAGCATAGTTATGCAGTTCAGATTTAAATTTTCAAACCTAAACATTAGCTGAGTTAACAAATTTTCAAATTGTCTCATGAAGTTTTATGGCTAAAAAAATTTATAAATTTATGTACCTACCAAGTTAGGTTAGTTCATAATCAAAACTTAGGAAAACTTAGATAAATCCTTAGTTATTGGTTTTTTAACGCTAAACGGTTTTCCTCTACAATAATTACCTGAACCAATGTTCCACAGTAGGTAAGGAGTCGGCATGCAAAGCAGTTGATAAAAATTGTAGTAAATTACCTTGTGAATATAATGCCCTGGGTAATTGCGGGCGCGGGACGAAACGTGTAGAGTAAACATTTGTGCAGAAGAACCACTTTTAAACTTCGAGAACATTATGATGAACTCTCAGGCATGCAGGTTTCCTCAAGATGTGTCCTTCACCGGTATAGCAAGTGATATTTATTTTCTTAAATCGCACATAACTTAGAAAAGTCATTGGTGCGTGCAGCTTGGGTTTGAAACCGGACCGCTCGAGTGTGAGGCAAGTTCGATAGCCACTGGGCTGTAACCGCTTAAAAAATATAATAAATATGATTAAATTAAATAATTCACTGTAAATATAATACAACCTATTAATTCTTAGAAGGCTTACTATACCTACTCTACTATAGGCTTACTATTATACTATACCTGTCGGATCGTCACAAATTAGGCAGCGATTAGAAGTCTGGTATACTTTTGGTTTCTACTCACATATAGTTTTTGCAAATTTTAAAGACATACCAGGGGGCCTAGACAAGTGGCAAAACGCTAGTAGAATAGAATATACTAGCGTTTTTGCCACTTGTCTAGGCCCCCAGATTAAATAACTTCTTTGAGCGTTAAGTGGCTTAACTTTAATAACTTACACTTAAAACTAAAGCAGAGTCGCACTCACTAAGTGAAGGACAATAAAAAAGGATATTTGGCTAAGCCGATTTTTGTTGGTCGACCGATTCTGGTTGTACCAAACTTGTTTTCTGATCAACATTTGCTCCTAACAAGGTACACGTAAGTTAATCAATAACAAGCTCCGAATAGTAATTGCGTAAACACACATTTCTCGGTATATAATACATACACAAAACAAACACAGGATGATTCTCTTAAAATTATATAAATGGCGGGATAGTTGCCGAGCTACATACTCGCTCGCGGTCCGAATAAGCTGGAAGTCATAATTAATGCGCAGGTGGTAGGGGTGGCCGGGTGGCCGGCCTCTTCCAGCTCCTAGTCAACCAGTCCTAGAGACCAGTAAACCCTACATCCGTATGCGCCTGCAGAAGGCAGTTGCGCGGTTTGGGTGGTGAATAGCCCTGGCAGCTAAGAATGCTTCTGAGGTAGGTAGCCGCGAAAAATAAGTAGGTATATTTGCGTAGGCGTTGGCAGTTAAAGTGATGTAGGTACTAAATGAAACATTTGAAACTAAAACGAAATGTTTACAGAATAGCCCTTAATACGACGTCAGCTGAGGAGCAGAGCAATTTACGAGTCTGATGGTCCACGCCACTCACAAGAACGAGTTTACGTTCGCAGATTTGTAAAGATAGCTGTTGCCTGATTGAATAAGTTTTTATTTTTATTTTAACAACGTCTATTATACTTAGTGGCCAGTTACATTTTACAATTACAACAAACAAGTGGCCAAGTACAATAACTGGCACTTCGAATTTTGGTTATTTCATCAAATCTGAGCACGTGAATCATTTATTATAACTTATCAATGACGTGAATACGATACGTGATAAGTACTATCCGAATATTTTGTACTCAAATATTACCTAAGTAGCTACCTATGTACTTACTAAAATTATTAATGTGAATGTTTGTGCTGATCTTTAGACGTTTATGATATGCGTTAGACATGAAACGTATCTATCATATAAGGTTCACCCATAGACAAAATTCCAAACTGTAGAATTGCACAAAACCTTCCAAGATAAAATAAATTCTAACATGACCGGTTTTGCAAGTAGCTAATTATATTTATTATTTCCCCCGCAGATCCCGCATTATCCACTTAGAAATTGCTACCCTGATCTTTGTAGGTAGCTTGTAATATATTCTAATTATGTCGTATTTTTTGGGCCCTTCCCAGTTGTGATTAAAATTTACGATAACTTCAGTTAAGTCATAAGGTCTGTGGGAGAGATGAAATTATGTTACGGTAAATAAACTGTGGGTTATTGAAAAGTTAGAAAACTGCAATGGTTTGTCAGTGTATTATTTTTTAGTATGGTTAGGTCCTCAGAGTAAAAATTACGTGTTAATAGCATAATTTTGAGAAGTAGACCTAAACTCCGGGTTAACTTATCCCGGAAAATGAAAAGGTTCTGTTAGGACACCGTTACTTAAATTAGATTGATAAACTGGTATGCACTATACTATTCCATTTATCTAAGTCTTTAATCACAACATTCAAAGAAAAAACTTTCACATTTATAATATTAAGTAGAATTCATGACAAAAATACCAAAAAAATGAGGAAAAAACATACCAAAAAAATGAGGAAGGTTTCACTGAGTTAACTTTCTATTCATCGTCATTGCATCTATAAGCTATGACTTATTATTGTAATGACCACCGAAAATGCTGCTAATAATAATACCCTCTTGTCTCACCAGCTGTTACAGCAAATTTCACTAATTAGCTCCTGAAACCATTTATCTTCCAAACTATGAGCTTCGGGCTACATTATCTACTCCAATGCTGTTGAAATTTACCCGACTGTAAGTTACATTAACAAGGGAAGATGACGCAGTGGTCTTGTCTTGGGAATTGCAGAATTGGAGATTTTTGTGAACTGTCTAGAATTATCCAACTCAATCAGTTAGAAAGAAAGAAAGTGGAAAGAAGAAAATTCATTGGTAATTTCACTGCAGATACAAAATAATAACATCAGACAAATATTAAAAAATAAATAACACTGTTCTTACATTAGGAAAACATACATTTTATAAAGCTGTGACAAAAAGGTCTGCACTCAGCATGACGCAGCACGCAGCTGCTCTGATTTTCAGTGCAGCCTTTGTTCGAGTACTTCCAGCCGAGGTGGCACTTTGATACTTACAATTTACTTATTCATGCATCACATTATCATTAAGATAATGTGATGCATGAATAAGTAAAATACATGTATATTATTGTGCGTAAAAATTAAATAGTGTGTGTGTGTGTGTGGTCCTAACCTGACACAGATGCGTATGTACTTACTATGAATGTACCTAGATACTTCCATAAGTTACATATAAATGTTCATATACATTCATCAAACAGTTACAGAGAACAGGTTTCACACAAATCTAAAATTTGTAAAATCAACAAAACTACGAGGTTGGTTTCTGTGATTTAAAAAATTGCGCGTACTTTTTAAATGTTATTTTACAGTAGGTACCTAATCTGATAGATATTATTATTATTTATCAGACATGAAAATCGAAATAGTCTTAACTTTATTCTGTACCAAGCCAAGTATAATTGACAGTTAAATAATGCAATTATTACATTCATTTTAACTGATTTTGTTATCAGGTGGAAAAAATGGATGTTTCATGAAATGCCAAATTTTGTAATTGTCCTTCTACGGTGATAAACTTGAGATGTACGTTGACTTGAGAGTGCATTTGGCGCAGGTGGTGTTCAATCCCCAACCAAGCGAGAGGGGCTTCCTGAGGGATATCTAGGGTAAATCATAGATGTTCCAGTGTTTGGTGCGTATGCGTAAACGACCCTCGTTGTTTAACTATTGAGTACCTCCTTCCTACCTACATTGTGTTATAAAAATATCTAATTCTAATAAATCGTTCCAATTACGTAACTGGTAATCTTCATCTATCTGAAAAATACTGGCAACCTATAAAAAACGAGAATATGCGAGTTTATCCTCCTGCGATGAATTGATTCGATATAATTTTTTTGTGTTCAAATCTTGAAGTAAAATAAATATTGATTTGTTTTAATTGAGTGACACCAACGGAAGGCGCAATTGAAAACCAGTAAAATATAAAGCTCATACGGACATCAAACATTCGATAAAATTAATTTGAAATATTTCAACGTCGATCAACCGCCATGTCAGATGTCGAAACTCGAAATTCAAGTGGACCCCTTGAGTAGAGTGACAATAGAGCTGGGTGCTTGTGAGAATTAGTTCTGACAATTGAGTTTGTATGTAGGTATAACGAATATAATTTATTTGCTTTTAAATTTTCGATAAATGATTTAAGTCGTACCAAGATTCATAAATATTATTATTTTATTACTTCAGCATCACGCATAACCCTAGAACATTATAATATTATTAAGCAGATAGTGGTTGTCGTTAATTAACTCATACTGTACAATATGTACTAATTTAACTAAATTAAAATCCACGTGTATAGCAAAAAATATTTTGATTTCTCTGATTTTGTTGAACATGACCACTTTATTATCTAATCTCAACTTAACCATTCCGTTTATTTTATAATAAGAGGAACTGAAAGCAATTATTATTTTACTGTTATGAGTTAAGCAACAAACAACGAATTTTTGTATTTAACTGACCAATTTTTCAAACGGAGATCAACCTGACATTGGCTTGTATTTAACGGGTTTTTTTTAATTCGAGGTATCAGGCATGTCTCGTCCAGATATTAACAGAACTGGTCGCCCTACCACTTGACATGATGTGATTACGGGGCTTGTTTATTTTGTTATTATTATATTTTATCTAAACACAATCGTGATTATCGCGGAGTGCTGCAGCGTCGGTCTTAGTGATTCAGTTTTTTTCCCTCCTTTTTTGTGTACCATACTTGTCGGATTGAGTCTACTTAGAGAATTAGTGGACATAACGTATTGAGATTCAATTTTAGAATTGACATTTGCAGATCATAAATGGAATAAGATTTGACTTAGATTTTGAATTGTAGCTAAACTAAATTTTAATAAATAATTATTTTGTTATTATCTGTTCTTCTCCAGATTAGGCCACCAGCCCACCACAAACGCAACCACAGTAGGGATAGTAACATTAGTAACCCCTTACTTCTGTGACGCTATTAGATTACAACTTTTGCAAACAAGATATGACTCAATTAGGTAATACTCATTTACCTTATTCATCCAAAATAGCGATGTTGAACATGGTGAATATGGTTTTGCTAGTATTAAACAAATACTTACGTACCTAGGTACTAGTATTTTTTGAATATAGACAACTGTGATTGAACAAGACTGAAACATTACAGACTAGAACGGTTAGTCCATATTTTAACATAGAGAGATTTAATAAGAACATTAATTTGTCAGTTCAATAATGAGTATGGCCAGGTATGAGGGCTAGGACAGGGCCTTCATTTTGCATTCTGAGGATTTATAACGCATAATTACCGTGGTGGTGTTACCTACTTATTGAGTAGGTAACACCATAACACGTCACGGGCGGTGACGCAATAGAACTACGTACGGCTGTTACCGCGCACGGAAGTGACGGAAAATGTAAAAAAATCCAGGATTTTGTACTTAAATATGCGAATAGTATGAGGTCCAGGTAGGTTAAAGTGGCAGCAACGTAAGAACCAGAAGGAACACCCGCACTCGAAGACACAGCACTCCCCTGATTGCGGACCGCGCGCCATTTGCATCTCTCCTTGTAGTACAGTCGACGATAAAAATGTTTTTAGTCGACGATAAAAAAATAAAAAAATGTAACATGCTTGCAGCGAACTGGATCCGTCTCTCTGGACAAATATGTGTCTGCGTAAATATTACCCGACTAAGGTAAACTAAAAAGGATGGTTTGGCATTGTATATTTGTAAGTACAAGACATACCTTACGATGTATTCATATAGGTGGGCATATGCCCACCTATATGAATACATCGTAATATGTGTACAAGACTACACAAATATCACAAATTAAATAGGACCTAAATAATACTTAGTAAGTGCCCTAATGTGAATCACCATAAAAAAAAATGCAATAAAATCTTACCACATGATATTAGGAGACATATTATATTATTATTATTACATTATATTATACTATTATTATAGTTTCTGTTCATATATTTTTAAATAAAAATTTTGTAATTTATAAAACAACGACTAGAAGGCAATTAAATGACTTTGCTCTCGACTGTACGGAGCTGAGGAAACGATCCAAGAAATAGTGGTCCCATCATAGTAATTTGAAAGCGACGCTGTCTGGAGAAAAACTCACACTATTTGAAAAAAAACTATGTAACTTAGGTATCAATAGTAAATAAAAAATCTGAAGTATGTAGGTACTTACTTTGAGTAACGATTTCATTAAATTAAGCAAATTCTCTCGAAGAAATACAAAAAGTCAACCCACGCGCAAGTTAGGGCTAGACTTTTTTCAGTATTTTGGGCGTCGGCGACGGCTGACCAGTTACAAGAAAGACAGATTGGATTACTTAGTTACTTGGCCTTGCCAAGAGTCGCAAACAACTGAAGACAAAGTGCGCAATCACTGGTACAAGCCGCTGGCAATGGAACTGCGAAATAATGAACAACTGGCAAACTCAAAGGGGCATCACACCTTTTTTGTTTTTTGTTTTACGAGTGGGAAACCTTACCCGACATCGTGGGAGTGACGCCGGGTTATGTGGGATTTCCACCCACTAAAACTCCCTCGGTGGCGTTCCTCACTTCCTCGGCACTTTTGGAGGGCTCCGGGATCTCTGATAGAACGCACCGGTGCCCTCCAGCGCTGTGCCCATGACAGGCTCGTCTCGGACGAAACATGCAAGGCGTCGACACCCATCTACAACGTTGCGCATCCACACACAACGTTGTCTTTCCCAGGCTCACTGGATGGACGGTTCGAGCTCCCGCTCTTGCCGCCCGTGAACCCTTTTTTTTTTCTCGCTGGGAAATGCTTTTACGCATCCTGCCTGGTTTTATGAGAACACAAACAAATACCCACTAAAACCCAGCGGCACCATCAGCGCTTAAGATGAAGCGTCACGGGATCGCTTGCGCATTACTACCGTGACGCCTCAGCGCGTGCCTTACGGCACCTACTCCGCCCGTGAACCCAGAAGCCCCCTTTTAGTCGTCTTTTACGACAGGCAGGTGATACCGTAGCACTATTCTGGTCCCGAGCTACAGGGACATGCCGAGCCTGCCCTAGGCTCCTGATTCTAATCCCAGCCGGGCAAATATTTATTTAGTTAATTAATATGCAAAAGGTGCTTATAACCTGGTCCATGGATGATAAATATGATATCTTTGACGGGCATGTTGGCGCATTCCGTAGTGACCCTGCCTGTTACGCCAGGGGTCGTCGTGGGTTCGAATCCCACTCAGGACAAACATTCGTGTGACGAACACTTGTGTTTGTTCTGTCTGGATGTTAATATCATCTTTTTTAGTAGGTATTTATTTAAAAATATCTATGTATGTATATGAGTCTCTGGAACACAGAACAGGCTCGCGCCTAGTTTAGGGTCAGATGGTTGTGTGGAGAATGCCCATGGTATTTATTTACTTAAACTTAACAGAGAAGGAAAGTATATCGAGGCAACCTGCATGCGGAGAATTCTTATTTCCAAGATTTAGCTCAAACATAAACTAACAAACATTGCGAGTAAATATCAATCACAAGACGCATTGTGATTCTCTACAGAGCGCCTTTGCAATATGCCGGTGAAAACACGCCATGTGCTGAAAACTGCTGTAAGACTATCCTTTGTGTTCCCAATGCTCTAGTTGGCAGACCTCTCGTTCCAAATTCAAGTCTGTCTGATTGTTTCGTATTGCTGCTGATTGGTATAGTAGGAGTAGAACACGTAGTTAATGAATGAATAGGTTAATTATTGGGTAAGTAATAGAGGTTGTAGGTACGTTGTATTATCTTATCTGTGATAGAGGGCTAAACGCTTGGACGCTAGAATTTCTTTCTAGACGAACTTACCCCCACCAAAATATACACAAAAAAAAATACCAATCCAAGTAAGATCTTGCTTCCACCAATCACCATATCTGTGTTCTACACTAGGTAGGTACTATGTATGTTTATAACTACCTACCTAAGTAATATGTACATTATTTCATAAGCGGACAGAAGGCGCAACTAAACACTCTCCTAAGCTCGGCTGCCTTTGGGCTTTGATACAAATACAAAACCGAAGTGCCCCCTCGCAATATACATCCAGATGTTAAAGATTTTTTTGTGTTTTTGTTATATTCAATATTTTCACAATTGTATGTAACAGCCCGGCTAGCTCAGTCGGTAGAGCATGAGACTCTTAATCTCAGGGTCGTGGGTTCGAGCCCCACGTTGGGCGAAATAATTTTTTAATTTTTTTAATATTCAATTTTTTTGTAATATCGTTTTATACCATAGATTTATCATTTTTTTATACTGAATGAAATTTTATCGGAACCTTCGATCAATAAATCGAAGATCGGAACATTATGTTTTAAAGCATATAAATGCATTTATTCAAATTTGGTCAAATTAAATATTACCACTGTAGGTAAATTATGAACCACAAAAAAAAGAAATACTTGACTGTAAATTAATAAAATAATATCAATATAAAAACTTTTACTAACCTGATACATTTTTAAAATTAATATGACAACATAATATATTATTGGTAATTCCTACATTATTTAAAAATAGCAATACTAAGTACAACATTTTCATGTTTTTATCAATCAAAGATTTTTTCATTATGTATTTTAATAAATCTCAGCCTTCTACCGCCATCTAGCAGTATGTTTTAGTACTATGTAGTGAGTACTACGTCTTCTGTGTCATACACCCAATGTTTAAACTCGTATCGTACCTGTCCAACGCATGTACCAGTGTACAGAAGAAGTTGTAGATGGCGCTGTGTGGAAGAGTATACCAAAACGTAACAAATAAAAGCAGAATTTAATGCGAATAAAACGAGCGAAGCTGCGGTCAAAAACTAGTCGTTAATATTTCTGAGATTGTGATCTCTAGCTCTTATTAGTATGTATTTACTTACCTACAGTACTTACCTACTACGATGCATACGAGTATCTTCAATGTAAAGATCTCCTTCCTGTTTACGTGAGCTCTTGAAGAATGCAATAAAATTTAATTTTATGTGTATTTCAATGTTTATGTGAATCGTATTTTTCTTAGTTCATTCAAAATATTTCGCATTTACTTAAACCATCTTAAATATAAAAGTACATATTTTCCTTAAGGTTTAACTTTTTAGTAGACATATTTTATTATTCTCTGTGGTTTTAGTGACTACTCTCATCATCATCATCATCATCATCACAACCCTTTCTTTGTCCCACTGCTGGGCACGGGTCTCCTCTCAGAATGGGAGGGATTAGGCCTAGGATTAGGATTAGTCCACCACGCTGGCCAAGTGCGGATTGGCAGTGACTGTTCTAGCTGGTACTAAATAAAATTTCGTAAGTACCTACATCAAAGTCTAGCTCTGACCTTGAATGCGCAACAGAACTCGAAATTAATGTTTCGTCTTGCTCTGGGGACCGGGTTGTCAGAGGTAGAGCTAATTGGTTCGCCAGCCGTATTATGTCCCCCACACTGATACCTCATGCGCAGCTAATCCCTTCAAATTTTGTTCAGAGCTTAACTTTCGTGCCAACAGGACAGATGTGTGTGCCGCAGTCTTCCTCTTATGTCCTGGGGCAAGCCACCAAGGAACGTTCTTAGGTGGAAAAACGGTGTCGTCTGGTACCTTTGAAAGGTTTTTCAATCGTAAAATAAAAACAAGGAACACATCATAAGTTTTATGCGTCCGAAGGTACTTCAATTACAAGCCCAAGTGTCCGCTTGACGATGCTGTTTTGGCTTTTTTATGGCGCATGTTCTGAATGCGCTCAGAGCAGTTCCATGTTTTTTTAATAATATAGACGGACAAACAGACAACCGGTAGTTAGAGGTAGTTCATACTCATTTGATATTCGACTAACGTTATTGTCTCTACTGTGAGAGCATTAAAAATATCATCAGCTAATGTCATATAACAATTAGGTGTTTTCCGTGGACCTCTGGGGTAATTGATGGACTTCCTTTGCGACATCATTTAGAGTAATTTGAGTTGTTTATATAAAACGTAGGAGACACGCAAGCTGCACTTTATGATGTCTTAGCTCGGTAGTATGACGCGGTTGCTGACCACCTGTTTTGCTGTTTGGGGTGAGTAATAATTTTAAGTAATAATTGATACAGTCTAGGACCAACAATAGTTTAATAATAATAACTTAAATTTTATTTATATGTAGAGTAGCGATAGGATCTGGTTTCGATTCATAATGCTTGTCAATTCTAAGCTCGCACACTAGTGCGTTAATATGTGATTTTTATGTATTCATTAAGTGAACTTCTTGATACACATAAAAGTTGCGCTCCGCTGTCTTCTGTTTACGAAATACGTAATTATGTTTGAGAGTCAGTTTCGATATATATTCGAATTAAACAAAGTTCCTATTCAAATTGACGAGCATTCTATTTAGGTCCCTTCCATTTCAGCTATCATTGATACTGGCCAGACAGTGTCCACAAAATTGGACTTTGAGGAAGCCGAGTCGCCTTCAGCCACATCGAATACCAGTAAAGAAGCCGAAGATGTTGAAGTACAGCATACGATAGTGGTTTCCACAAAACTTAAGAACAATAATCGCAGAGGCTTACATAATAACGATGGTTTGTCTATGTTTAAATTTGTATGTAGGCTAATGATAAATTAATCACAGCTACGAGTATTAGAAAATAAAAGACTCTTTAGAAGTAAATAAATGACTCATCGCAAAATTATTAGATACATGAAAATGGTTAAATAATTGACTCTTAGAAAAACTGTAATATACAGTTAATGTAACGTTAGAATGAAATATGCTTTGTTTTTAGGAGATAAAGGAGCTCTGACATATTCTATCGGTCATAATAAAAAGGAAGACAGTGGTGAGGTGCCTGTTATAAAAGGGTTCAAATCCGTCGATTCAACAGTGATAAGAACGCCAGATACGCGCGAGAAACCGCCATTAATCACAGAATCTGTATTCATCAATAGAAACATTCGAGACCAATATGATACTTATCCAATAGCAATCAACCCTACACAATGGCAACCATCTTCATTCTTCAATAATGTAAATTGGTGGAATGACGACAGTACAAGCTTCAACGATTATAACAGAAGGAGAAACTGGCAAGGCAATAGGAATCAGGCAACGTTGCATAGGAAAATAACAGATGATGGCGTCAAAGAATTTTACTGTCGCAAATGCAGGGAACTTAGTTCTGGATCGGGAACGAAAGGGTGTGTCCAGCAAAGAAGTAATTCATGGTTCTACGATAATACGACTCCGAAAATTAAAATTGACGGCAAAATAGCGAAATTTAATTAAAACTGAGCCGTTTTTTTATCCTACGACAGTCAGTCCCTATGTGCTGTAAAACATGTCTAAGATTCTATCTCCTTGTGACTTCAAACCCAAAGAGGATACCATACTCGCAAGTTTGTGTCAGATCATCTGAGAGTAAAAATAGCAAATAGTGCAATCATTTACGAGTGGTTATAATAAGCTTTTTGTTTAATACAATCTTAAACAAAACAATTTTAGTAACTTAATTAATTTTTCACTGTTGAATCATGGTATTGCCACCCTTTCACCGGGTTATATCATGAAGGTCTTTTCGATCTGTTAATACAGATCGATGATCCATCATCAATCACTTGAAGATTCTCCAGTTCTCAGCCAACGCAGACTCGAAAATGCTTTAGTCCCGTTGTGACAAATTCTAAGTCGTGCGTGAATTCTGAATCAATGGTGATCGACAAGAATTAGAAGCAAACCATGATGATCACTACTAGCTTACTATAACATTCAGAATTGATTAATGAGTACTTTGTATTTTGTAAATTCGTCACATTGTTTAAACAATGGAAATAAATGGCCATATAAAATTTTCGGTAAGAAAATAAAAAGATAATTACAATAAACCGTTTATTTTGTTTTGAAGACCACCTTTATTGCATCGCCATTCGCTATTTTAGTTATTTAACATTTATGCCTTACAATTAAACAAATCACAGCCCTTTTTAAGCACAATGGGAATTCAAGAAAGAAATACGATTTATGGTTTGAAAAATAATACAGACGAATACGTTCAAAGTGTTCTTCGTTTAAATCATAAGGAGTATTGTGGCTGTTTTGATGGACGTTTAGTTCTGAACCTTGTAGTGAGTGACGACGCCGTTGTTGTTGACCTTAGTCTCAGCACCCCTCTGATTCTTCACCTGCCCGTCCAAGTTTGACGACGAGGCATATGAAGTGCTTGATACGCTGTAGTATCCATCGTTTCCGGGGTTAGAGTAGGTCTTGCTCACTTGAACATTTGGTGCTTGCTGCAAGAAAAATTAGGAATCAAATCTCCAACTCTACTGACCTTACATACTTGTGCAAGCAATATTGAACATTGTGTTTATATTCATCGTATATGGTCACGTCTGGCACTTGGTTGTATCCTATATGACGTAACCGAACGTCGTGTGATGTCATTGAAGAATAATATGCAGTTACGTACCATTATTTAACGGCTCAAATTAGTTGATTTGTACATTTACCACATTAATTTTGGTTAATTTTGGTTGGTTGGTTGGTTTAATGACTAACTCAAGAAAGAGGCCTAATTGAGGCCTTTTCAGTTCAATCCAAAATTTGCTGTGTTAAAAAAATAACATTAAAAAATATAAATTTAACAAGTCATACGTTTTGCATGTAGTTGTACACTTTTTATGCATTTTTGCCACAATCGGAGTATAAATTCGATTGTACTTTTGCGGGACAAAATGACTAGTTAAAGAACTTTATCAACGTCAGCAAATTGATTAATTCATTGAATATTCTCACAAAACTACCCAGTTAAGTTGTCTATTTTTCTTCCTCGATGCAACGGGATTTTGCCAGAAGTGCCGGAAATGTGCATGCGGAGGCAAAATGGTTAAGGAAACCAATACTTACTCGATTTTCGGGGTTAATAGCAGCTACATGGTGGCTGTACCCTGGCCCGGCGGCCGCCCCCGCGTACGCGCTGTTATCCGGAACACCGAAAGGCATGGGGGCTCCAAATCTATTGAAATTATCGAATCCGCCAAATGGGGGGAACCTGAAGTCGAAATTGTTCATGTAACCGACCTGATTGCTCGTTAAGTCGAAAGCTTTGTGCGCAGCGGTAAACGCCAAATCTTGGTTCCTTAAATCTGAACCAAAAGCCCTGTAAAGCACAAGAGCACAATGAAACACTTTTCAAACAACACAAATAGCAAAAAATATGGTCGTGAAATCAGAAAGCAGGTAAGGTGCATGCTGGAAAATAAAGTGTCAGTTACTGATGAAGAAATAGATAAATAGGATTATAATGAAAATGACTAACACAGCACACTAGAAGGTACAAATTAAGGCACACACGATGTTGATATTGATAACTGTTACCTCATGTGAGACTTTCTTAGTCTTCCAAAACCTTTAATTTCAAATGGAGGTATGAATCTTCGAACTCTTAAGCTATAAATTTCAATCATGCAAAATGAATTAGTTAATCTATCAAATTATTTTGTATCTTAAAGAATTCGTTAGTCTAATCTACTTTGTGAATACATATACCTACATACAATAATAGGTCCAATGTCGATTAACCCGTATTACGAGTAGTATCAGTTTTGTTAAAAATATTTTTTTATTTTTAATCACTGTTTCGTTCAACACCTTGCACATCAGTTCGAAACCAGGCGAACTCTGGGCTGCACTGAAAATCAGCGCTGCTGTCTTCTAGGACCAGAAGCAAGTGCTGAGTGCAATCCCTTTTGTCACAGGGCACTGCTATACTTATATCACGGACTACACACTATACTTATATTTAAGGTTTAAGGCACAATGAATATACACACACAATGCATCCATACTAATATTATAAATGTGAAAGTGTGTTTGTTTGTTTGTTTGTCCGGCTTTCACGTCGCAGCGAAGCTATTATATGGTATGGTTTTTGTGTGTGGAGATAGTGAGGAGGGTGGAGAGTGACGTAGGCTACTTTTTACC
>DWTT01000449.1:0-15618 GCA_018250895.1 Carterocephalus mandan | reverse complement strand
GCGAGCGAGGCGAATATGGAATATATATACTATACAGTTCCGACAAATGACGGTCGGAAATTATTTTATTAATAAAAATAATAATTAATTTTTTTTTTGTTTTTTTAATAAAAAATTTTTAATATTTTTTCTTTTATGTTTTAGTTCCTGTCATAATCTGTACTTTTGTGCATAGTACTTGTACAAAATAATTTCGATGTTTCACATCTGCCAGGCGTCCCGTGACGGCTCACATTTTTTTTTTCACATCATTGATGTTGTAGGGGATAATGGGATAATGTAGGGAATATCGCATACCTACTCAAATAAAAGGCTTCGATAAGTTTGATGATATAATTTTATTATACACGGAATATTGCGCGCGTCCGTCGGCAGAGAGACAGCTATATACAAACGACTACTATCCTACTCTAACAGTAACACTATCTATACAGAACATCTGTTTCGAAGTTTGAACTCTTCATAATGTACAATACTAAATAGAAAAAAATCAGAGTCCAACGTCCAAGTCTAATTAAAATTTAATTAGGTACAATTGAGCGGCACCAAATTAAAATGTTACAAGTCTAAAAACACTGCATAAATATACAATATAATTTTAAACAATTTTGCACGGTCCAACCTTTGAGCTCTACCTTAATTACTAGGTGCTTATTGAGCTATAAATGAAATTATAACTGAAGCAATTTATTAATACAAATAGTCTGTAAGGATTTCTTTGATTACAACCCAGCCATCGACACTGACTATCTTA
Organism: Carterocephalus mandan; assembly: GCA_018250895.1. NCBI lineage: Eukaryota > Metazoa > Arthropoda > Insecta > Lepidoptera > Hesperiidae > Carterocephalus > Carterocephalus mandan. Next base: position 14,864 of record DWTT01000449.1, on the reverse strand, counting down.
TATATGAAGAGTATAACAAGTAGATGATGTTATTCAATCATTTTCTGTTTATTTAACTTTATTGAACCACAATATAAAATGTATAGGCGACTTCCAGCTAACCACTGGGCTAACCAGAAATACTCGAAAAGCGGATTGTACTTACTAAAATGAAAGGGGCAAAAAAAATCATTCTCATTGTGGCCAATTCTAAAAATAATAACAGTAGATATATTAAACATATGGGCATTAACTCCGCTTTATGTTTATAGGCTAAAATGGGCTCTATACACCTCATCGCATTAGTGCACCTTTGGCATCATTACCTATAGGTAATCATTTTTTTATGAATGAATCTATAGATTCAAATTTTATTGTCAACGACATGTGCCACCAGACATGGGCGAACATTGAATTGAATGAAGCTGACGTATCTACTTAATTTTTAATAAGAAACGATATATTAAGTCCCTAGTACGTTCTAGAACAACACCACAGTGTAATTATGCATTATCGTTCCTCTGCGATATGGGTACCTAACAGTCACTCAGCATCCCTCAATAGAACCTTCTGATGCAACACTAGCATATCGTTTTTCAGTAATTAAGTCAAGTAGTTGGGGTGTCAAACAGGAAGAGCTGTTATTTAAATTTCCATTACACACTTCACACAGAAGCCGTATGCCGATGCAATTATTAAATCGCTGGGTGTACTTAATTATTTTACGAGAGAAAACATGTTTTTATGCTACTTTGTAATTTAAATATAAATTAATTTAATTCTGTCTGTTGTCTTGTTTCTTCTTTAAAACAAATCTTCGATTTCAACTACCTACATAACTAATCTTTTGTAGAATCAAATCCAATCCTACCTAATCCTCTGCTGGAAACAATTTTCTTTCGGAAAAAATATCCCGACAATAAATCATTATAATGATAAACAATATTTACACATATTATGCTCACATAAATCATATTTACATTATTCTACACAATCATTAACACACTTTTAGTTATTAACACTCATTTACAAATGACCTTGTAAATTCGACGTATTTCTCTGCATTTCTAGAAAAATTCCATCAAAACAAACCTTTTCTCTTACAATCGTAGTATGTACTTCAAAATTTAGTACTGGAATGTTTAATTTTACTACCTAATACCAACCAGATCACCAGATCACAACTTGAGTAGTAAAAAATACTGAATTATCAGAATATCACTACAAAAGATCACATTATAGTCACGCAAAATGTCCGATTGTAAATTATACCTAATTGAAAACCACTTGGGAGGTTGTTAAAATATCTCACGCAGGAACGGGACGGCTTAGAACCTCTAGAAATACCTACCTAAATAGACACTGGGTACATAACAGACTCAAAACATACTCTACGTTCTTAATCTAGATATATTTTGTCATTATTCACAAGCAATAAATATTTCATTTCGGCTATTCAAATCCTCTATCAATTCGCTGGTTTAGTTTCACCAAAGTTGAAGAATGCCTCCGGTCACAAGAGCTTGGAGAAGAATGTGCTGGGAGCCGTGATGCGGGACGGGTCCAGGATCCTGGGGTAGGCGGCGCCCAGGAACGGGCGGAAGGCCGCCGCGCGGCTGCCGTCTTCCCCTGGGCTGGTACTCGCCTCCTGCGTCGACTCGTCTTGGGTGTCCATGGACGACTCGTTGTTCGAGCTCCCCACGCCTAAATGCAGCTTTCTCGTGTGCTTCTTAAGGTCGAAATTCCTGCAGAATCCTTTCGCGCATATGCTGCACGTGAACGGCTTGCGCTCGTTGTGCGTGTGCATGTGGAACGTCAGGTTGTATATCTGATGGAAGGCCTTGTTGCAGATGTTGCACTTGTACGCCTTCTCGCCGCTGTGCGTCAGCCGGTGGTTCTTGTAGTTACCCTTCTGGTGGAAGCCCTTGCCGCAGAACTCGCACACGAACGGCTTGTAGCCGGCGTGGATCCGCGCGTGCGTGTTGAGGGTGGACGAGCGGTTGAAGGCCTTGCCGCAGGTGAGGCACTTGTGCGGCTTCTCCGACGTGTGGATGATCTTGTGGCGGCAGAGGGTGGAGGCCTGCCTGAAGCCCTTGCCGCAGATCTTGCAGACGAACGGGCGCGCGCCGGTGTGCACGGGCATGTGGCGCGTCAGGTTGTAGTGCGCGTTGAAGACCTTGCCGCAGTCGCCGCAAGCGAAGCTCTTGTTTTTGGCCGGAGAGGAGCTGGGGCCGGTGGTGGAGGAAACCGCGTGGTCGGCGGCCGGCGCGCGCGGGCTGGGCGGCCGCGGGGGGGACTGCGCGGGGGGAGGACGCGGCAGGTGCAGCTGATGCGCGTAGGTCAGGGACACCAGGTCGGGACCGTAGTAGAGAAACGGGTAGTGCGAGACCAGCTGGCGCCTGGCCGCGGGGATGTACTGCTTGAAGGCGGAGTCGAGCAGGTGTGCGCCGTAGGACAGCAGCCCGGGCGCGGGCGGGAGCTCCGGGGACGAGGACTTCTTCCTGTCGGGCTCCATGAGCCGCGCGATGGAGAAGTTGAGGACCGGCGCCGTCGGGGTGTCCGGGGACTTGGCCCGCTCGGGGGAGGACTCCCGGGGGCCCTCCGGGCGCGCCGCCGACTGGAAGGGCTGCATCGCGAGTACCTGCAAGAGTACGTCATCGAGTGAGTGTTGCATTGTGCCGCGTTCCGTCGCGTCTTGTTTTAAGCAAATTGGAGGGGACGGGACCCCTTTCGATTTGTCGCGGCGCCTTTGTGGAGAAATCGTTTGCAAACATTCGTTCGGATTGCGTTCCGTGAATGGCGGACAGAGGGCCCTTCAGGCCGCATTCAAACTTCAAACCGTAGTTTCGTTACTAATTAGAAAAGTGAGTTGCGTGTAAATATTGGCGGCTTTTGTTGTTTAGATGCAGATGGCGTTAAAGTTAGGCGGTTTGGGACGCTGGACCCTCTGAGTTGACTCAGAAATCCTTATGAATGAGGCCTTAAGTTAAGATGGAAGATGGATTGCGTATAAATCTTAATTCATTCATAGAGATAAAAGATTACCTATTATTTACCGAAAGTTCTGCCGAAACATAGGAGTTTTAAGTAGCCTAGCCATCAAATAGTCGAAGTTAACTCAGAAATCGGAAGCCTTAAGTTAAGATGGAAGATGGATTGCGTATAAATCTTAATTCATTCATAATGATAAAAGATTACGATTTACCGAAAGTTCTACCGAAACATACAAGTTATAAATAGCCCAGCCACCAAATAGTAGCCCACACTACCGTAGATCTTATTACCACTTTATGATTGGTTTATATGTGGGCTTCATCAATCCGCATTGGAGCAGCGTGGTTGAGTATGTTTTTTCTTCGAACTACGATATGGAATGCTTCAAGAAGAGTGTGAAACGCTCGACGAACGAAGACTATAATAAGTCGTGTTCAGACTCTGTCCCAGTTGTCACGGATGACAGCGCTTGCTGTCTTATATGCGTGAAGTAAGGTAAATCAAATAGATCCTATTGTTACAACGCCGCTAAAGTGAAAGCTCTATGCGATCATTACACTGCAGAAATACCTACCACCTTGTACTATTAAGTATTCTGTGACTGCGCTTAAACTATGAACTCTATGGTTTCTTGCGTTCGAAATTCAAATATGACAACTTCTAGTTAATTCGTGAAAGGTACAGACGAATTCCAGTGCGTTCGTTATAAACACTTTTTTCGAGTAGGGTATTCAAATAAGCCGATCGCGGCGGCGCGGCAGGCCAGGCGAGGGACCAAGAGCGATAAGTGAGGAACCGAAGAAGTGATACCAAGAAGAAAGTAGTGCAAGTGTTGTGAGAAGTGTCATGTGTAGTTAAATTGGAGTGTAGGTGATTGTCTGTGCTTGGGAGGGCACTAAAGGGACCTGAGTTAAAGTCTGGCATTTTATTACGAAACGTAGTGCGTCACTATAATAAGTACCTAATAAGTAAGTCAGCAGTTAATAAGTTAAGTAAGTGTAACCGTATGTAAGTGTAGTAAGTTTAGTAACTAAAGACTTTTAACTTTTAACACCACACATTCCGCAAATACCGCGGTAAGTATACATATACGAGTATATAGTGGTATCCGCTGTAGTTTTCTCGGCTATAGGACCCTTGTAGTCGTCTATGATGTTTTTTTCTTTCCTAATGGTCCCACCGATTACAAAGTCAAATCAAAGTCAAAGTCGGTGGTGATCGGGATCTATTGATTTCCTACTAAGTACTAAAAGAGAAGGAGATGTAGGAATGCTATTCTAAATTGACTGAAGCAACTAATAATTTATTTACTTATAATCGCTGTAACGTGAAAGAAAATATGACTATGTAAATAGGTATATCATGTAGGTATAATTATATTTTATGGTTTTCTGTAGGTATGTTTTTTCTTTATATACCTACTTACTTGTTAACCATGTTTACTTGACGAAATAAACGTTATAATATATTGTTACATTTTTGTAACTGTTACTGCTTAAATCTTACACAAAGCTAAAATCAAAATCAATCCCTTTAAAAATACGTCGCGATCGAACAGAAATCACAACATACTTATAGACGAGTGATCATTAAGACAAGCGGGTGTGGGAAGATCAAGGGAATGGTTCACTCCCGATTCTAATGTAAGTCGGATTCTGATTGATCCCACTACTCTGCACCACTCCGCACCACTCCGCCGTACCACTCAGAGCCCCACGCGAGGCATCCCACTGTTTTAAAACTGCGGGTATTTGAGATGATTAAAGGATCGAGTCACTTCAATTATACGATGGCGATTGAACTACGCACACAGAATAGATAGAACTGAGCCTTGGCGGGAGGCTGCAAAGCCGGAAGATCAATTAGTTTTGTTTGAATTCATGATTGTAGGTAATTCCGATTGGATATGAAAAACCGCTTCCTTAAACAGTGTTGATCTTTTTTATGGATACAAGGTAGCAAACGACCTTGCAGCACCACCTATCGCTGCCCATGACAACTGTGACTGACTTTGAACAAGACTTAAATAGGGACTGGGATGGTTAGTCCAGTTAACTGAGAGAGTTAATTAGAACATTAGTTGGTCAGTTTGTTAGTGGATATGAGGACTGGGGACTGTTAGTGATAGTTAGTCCTGTTAGTTGGTGTTAGTAATAGTCCAGTGAGTACTTGTTCGTAGGAGACTCATTCCAAGTTAGTCACAGATGTGTTGCTACCCTTGAGGACTAAGCTGGTCGCCTCTAAAGAAGTGTAACTTCCAATTCACAGCATCCGATCTCGGAACAGAATGGATTAATTACAACAAAGTTTAAAAGTGTTCCTACTTCCTGTCTGTCCGCGGCCGGCCTCAATGGGCCACGCTGCTGGGGATTAACGCAGTTTAGAAGGATTACAAACATTTTTTTGGTACGCTTATTGATCGGCGAATCCTTGAGTGAGCGGATATTGCAACTGTTGTATTGTGGATTGTGACATAACTCGGAATTCTCGGTAGATTTTTTGTAGATATGAGGCTAATTACTCTCAAACTGCCTTTGTCTAGTGGTCGCCGGCGTGACTGTTGGCGATAGGTCGGGAGTTCGACCCCGGATCGGGTAAAGTTAATTGGGTTTTTTTAACTTGAAATTCTCATTAGTAGCGTGGTGATTAACGTCCGATCTGGTGTATATCTTGGGACCTAAACATAACTGGTGAATAGTGGGTGTATTAGGTACACTCCTCTGCCAGCCCTTTGGTGAAATACAAGCGTGATGGCCTCTTGGCAGACGAGCCATCTGATAGTATGTCACCGAGGCTTGTTAACACGGCCATTTTATTAGAGCTTCGTTATGTATGTATGTACCTATATTATCTATTTTTTTACTCTATAATTTCGCTAAATTGCTCCATGCTCTTATTACTACAAGACGTTAAGCTTTGTCGAAGGCTTCGCAACTTGAAAACAATACCCACGCCCACGGAGCATGCCTACATCCATCCATCCATCAGCCTGTTGAGGTCCACTGCTGGACATAGGCCTCTCCTAAACAACACTACTCCAACCGGTCCTGTGCCTTCTGAATCCAGCGGTCTCCCGCCGTCTTCTTCAGGTCGTCTCTCCACCTTGTCTAAGGGCGACTTTTGCTTTTGCTCCTTTTTCCGAGTCGTGGTCTCCGTTTGAGGACTTTTCTTCCTCACCGGTTATCAGTTCTTCGAACGATGCCTACTATTTCCTGGACATGCTACTGACACAGCGTAAATCTTTCGGGTCTTGGCCGAATGTCATCCGCTTTGTGATAACCGTACCTACCTACCTACCTACTTATTCAACCAGTTCAAGCAGCCGTATATATTTTTACGCAATAAAACTTGCAAAAAAAAAAATTGATGCCGGCAAAAATGTCTACATCAATGCGTTTAATAGGCACGAGCTTTGACAACAATTGGAAATGTCCTCTCTGGCCGATTGGGGGTGAAGTCAAACGTACTTAAGTATGGAATTTAAAAATTTGATATCTCGTCAATAATTTGACAAATCTAATCTCTTCGACATCCGGTGCGGACATCCAGTGGCTCGAGTGGCTCGAGTGACGGGTGTTTTGAATAGATTAGACACTCAGCAGAGCGCGTCGCAAACGTAATTTTGATCTTGAAGTTTTATTTGCTTCACCTATCAATAGCTATCGAAATATCAAATTAATATCCAGCCTCTTGTTAATGTTGACTGGGCTATAAATTCGCGATCTTTGTGATTCCGATGAGTTATTGAATGATTTTATTGTTACGTTCATTTTAATGTCAAATGTATTATCTAGTATTGGGAGTTTTCTGGGTTGTCAAAAAATATATCTGACTGATAAACCTAATAGGTGATTTAAGTTGAATATTAATTAATACATAAAAACGTAATAAACTTAATTTGCTTCTTCCTTTGACTACAATTTATATTTTTCTCTTTTGTAAAAAATAGTCAGTGACCATCTCGCTGTCGAATGTTGTCGAGCTTCAAGGTCTTCGACAAAGACAGCTTTGTCGATTATTGAAACGATTTTTTGAAAACAATTTTTTGTTATAATTGACTAACCGGAACCAACGTCTTAACGTGCCCTCACAAACACGGAGGCGTCCATGACATTTTGCCAATATCGGTCTGGCGGACACCCAAAGTCAGAATTGACAAATGAATGGAGTTAATTTGGAACATAATAACAAATCATTTTATAGAGAAATACGTTACGATATTATTATGCATACCTAATGATAATAATTAATATTCCAAATCTGACAGACTTTTAGGGTCAGTAAAACGACTTATAGAATAATTTCCTCCTGCGATTAAGCGCCCGAGTTCTAAATGAAATGTCAACATATCCAAAACCACTCTCATTCCTAATAAACAATTTGCGGCTTACAATAAACGCTTACAAATCAACCGAAATACTACCCTCATACCGTGCTAACACACCCAGCTCCGTCGACCTCTGTTTCCTAATAAAATGTTTCCAAACAAGGTTCAACGTACAGCGGTCGATTATAATGACCACTTTCGCAAATACCAGATTATTAAGACCTGTAATAGTCGATAAATTCTTCGCACGTTTGTAAATACAAGGGTTCGAGCTGTTTGGCCGGTCGTAATGACTGTGTCGGATTATGGGATTGGGAAGGAGAGGGAAAATATTGCTGAGGCGTTAGAGCGAGACGGGGGACGTTCGGGGATTACGGCTGACGGATGTCGTGTACACTAATGATTGGATTGCCGCCGCGGCGCGTGAAAAGTAATGACGTCTTGGTGTGACAGCCGTCACCGCCGTCAACGCCGTCACGCGGCACGTCACGTGACGTCACGTCGCGACGCTCGGAAAAGTAAATAAATGACTTATGGCTCTTTGCTTACGATTTGTTCATAATTTTCTTGGACTCTATAGGAAATAAGCAGTTTAAAATTACAAACAAGTATTAATGTTTTGTAGATAATAAAGAAATAATTTTGTATTATAAATTATTAAATTCTACGACTGAGTTAAAGTAGATATCTAACTTTCCTCCAGAATCAAAGACGTGTATATGTGCTAATAGACGTGTTGTTTAGAATCGCAGAAGACGCAGCGCGCGAGAAGTTTGGGACAAATCGTGGCACTATTGAAATATTGATTTAATTTTAAAAGAATAATTATTAGTAAACAGAAATCGGTTTTTAAGTTAAATGACTATTTATTCTGTAATTCTGTTCATTTTGTGTCTATATTATTTTTAAAGCACAAATTACGATAAAAGGACACTGTAAGATTATTTACTAAACAGAGTCTACACTCCATACTATTTCTCATTTGGTGAAGAGATTTTTCATATCATGTATTGCTCTGTTTTAACTGAGTTTATAACTAAGAATAAGTCGAAGCTCGTCCATCAATCACATCTATTTTATTTTCTTCGCTACATTTGGAATTATCGATTTGATTTCAGATTCAAGCAGCGCACTTTATTCTTCAAGAACTCCTCTTGACACAACTTATATTGTCCAATTGACGAGTTTATTACACCTATTGTGGGTTGCCTTGTTATATACTAAGGTCTACATAATAAACTAGCATCCCCCGCGTTTCTCCCCGCGTCAACTCGTTTTCTGTGCGGAATTACCTCTTCCATCAAGGTACGGTTTACAATATAATAAGTATAGCGATGTATAGTTTATCGACGGTAAGCTACACCAAAGTAACCCCTAATCAAAATTAGCTTCACCCGGAGTTCGACCGAACATAATCCGAGATCTAGATAACAATTGATTAAATTGATATTTCACGGGAACCATTTTATCCCAGAAAATTTTCTGGAGTAAAAAGTAGTCTTTACTCTTGCCTTATCTTACTCTCCAGGCTCTGTACTGTCTGTCTGTGCAATAAATGACATCAACCATTTCTTTGAGTAGGAGAAAGACAAACCAACAAACACACTTTACCATTTATATATTAGTACGTAAGTAGTATTAAATCAAACGGAGGTACATACAGATAGATACAGACTAGAGTAGCCACTAACTAATACGTTATAGTATAATGCCTTTGCCTTATTATCTTCTGTCAGGGTCCAATTACTTAAACACGGTTTGTTAACAGCGCTCTTGAATCCGTCAGAATAAGGTTAAAAGCCGTGCCAAGAGATTAACTACTTGCAAAAGCCATCAAAGGAACCCATATCGTTACTTAAAAGGAAAAAGGTTGATTTTCCTTTGTCTCAAAGGAGGCTGATTAACCCTTCGGGCGCTCGCGTCAAGAGGCGCGTCAAAGAATAATTTGATCAGCTAACCCCATTTTATTTCAGACTTTATATCATTGTATTAAAATAGGATTTGCAATGGAGGTATCACATAGTGGTTTAGCTTGTGCCTTATCTATTATCTGAAGAGGTCCGGAGCGGCTGGGCCAGATTAGATGCGATCCTCCGGGATAAGACCCGTCGGTCCACGAGAGGCGTCATTATGATATTGACGCCGATTCTGGAGATCGATAGCTTTGTGAATGCCTGCCCTCGATGGCTTTGTCAGCATTTTTATGAATAGAATCTGTTTTGCAGTCACTCACCTGCACTGTCATGTCATGGATGATGAGTTACATGACATAACATCACGGCTGCAGCTCCGAAGGGGTATGCAGAGGTGTGTAATAAACACGCTTTTCACTTACCATGTCCCATATGGTGAGCCTATTGCTATAAACCCGCATTTCTAGACTTCAAGCTACTACTGGGACTTTCAAGTTTGACACAACACTACTTAGCCCGACCTTGGGATCGAACCCAAGACCTCAAGTTAGCAGGCGCCCTTGCAACCACTATGCTAACGAGGTAGACACAAATTATTATCTAGATATTACCCTATTTTAGATATAAAACAGAAGTACTCGTAGCTATTTACGACGAGGTACCACCGCCCACTAGGGTCTACGAGGACTGTTTCCATTGCTCGATCATTGCTAGGACATCGCTAGATCATTTGCCAACCCAACCTACATAACTCCGACCGACCGTCTAAAAATGTATCTAGTTGGAAACCACCGGTTCATCTTTTTTGGGTCATAAGGACAACTCGACTTAAAAATACGTTTAATAATGCGATGCTCTACAACAGCGTTGTCAAACAGTCTCAGTGATGTTTGTAGATTTCAGAAAATAATAAGATTCTTGTAGAAGACCGAAGATTGATACATTAAGATTTGCCAAATTATATACCTAGATCATTGAAAAAAAGAAGAAAGAAAGAAAGAAAGAAAGTTTATTTGCTCTTATTAATACAACACAACATTGGTCCTACCACTAAGAAAATCTAAAAAAAAAAGACCGAAATGGGTCCGTACTCAGCATACCTAATTGCCATGGGACAACAAGGAACCATAACGCTGATTTTCAGTGCGAAAATATTTTTTTTGCCTTACTTTCATCTTCAAACGACTTACAAAATGTCACGCCACGTCATTTCTGACGTCAGCGCGGCCCCGCCTGTTCCAGGTGCGCCACGATTGTATGGCCGACAATGGCCACGCTGGCATGGAGTGCCTCGCGTTCGATTGTTCTTTCGAGAACCGTTGTTCACAAGAGGCGTTCGTAACATATTTATTTGGAAGCAAATAATCATTCAAAATATTGTTTTTTTTTATTGCTCGACGCTTTTCGTTTCGATTAATTATAAACATTTCTTTGTCTATGGTAGTCTCGATTATTAACAGTAGCTTTATGTTTTTAAAAGTCGAGTGCGTTTGACAGTAAGTACCCATACGTTATTTACTTAAAGGTTTTCAACATAAACATACATCCTGACATTGTTTTAGTATTACTTTTTTGACAGTAATTCTATTTAAAAATACATCGCTGCGACCCATAGACGTCCCACTGCTGGGCGCAGGTCTCCCCCACATACTCATACATACACATACATAAACATACATACTTTCTGATAACTTTTATTATACTTATTGATATCTTTACTACCTATCTACTTTTCTAACATCTGTTACTCTTTGTTTTTGACACGTTCATATTAAATCTGTAAGTTCACCAAAGTTTCATAATTGAATGTTTGAGTCCTGAAAAGTTCTCTAGAATCTCTGGATGATCTGACTATGACGTCAGTCCTGAAATTGTAAACCCAGCACAGCACAAGTCAGAACTAAATAATAAGTGAGGGATATAATAATATAATGTAACCTACCTACTGACTCACTTGCGCAGACAAACCCAAAGATGGAAGAAATTAGATAACCAGTCTGCTAGGTCTGCCGGCCTGATATCAAGAGTACATTGTGATGGCAGACCAATCAACATAATAGGAAATGATTACCTAATCCTGACCGAATCAGAAATGATGAAATCCGTAGGCGAACAAAGCTCACCGACATACTCGTAGTTCGCAGAGTTAGTTAAGTTGAAGTGGCAATGGGCAGGCCACGTCGTTCGAGGGACTGACAACCGGTGGGGGAGAAAAGTCCTCGAATGGAGAGCACGACTCGGAAAAAGGAGCACAGGTCGCCCTTCAGCAAGGTGGACAGACGACCTGAAAAAGACGGCGGGAAACCGCTGGTTTCAGAAGGCACAGGACCGGTCGGGGTGATGTCGTTTAGGATAGGCCTATGTCTAGCAGTGGAACTTAAATGGCTGATGGATGGACCTAATCCTTATCAGATTCAATCATTAAGTAGTACCTGTACAATTGAACTTGAGCAAGAAAAAAAAGCACTGAATTCCTAATCATACCCTCTTTGATTTATGCCAGTAAAAATTTATCTTGATCTCTAAAAACAATTGTTACCTACCCACCCTCGCACTTAGCAACGAAGGGTTAAATATTAAAAAATAAAAACGCCGGATGCAGCGCGGCGCACGACCGCAGCATATTTCGCGCTCGCGCGCTTTGTGCGCTAATTGTGCGATCGAGGAACAATCGGGAATCGGGCCGCGGGGCCGCGCAGCGGGGGGTTAGAACAATGATTCCCGGCAATATTTCGCGAATTAAATGTGATTTCAACGTTTGGTTTGCGGTACTTCCAATTGCAGTAATTGCAGGGAGAGGGACAAATAAAATCTCTATAGACGAAGCGAATAGAGATGTAAGGTTTGATTCAAGGAGACAATTGGTTAAGAGTCTGAATTGACTACTACTAATATTACTAAACCAGTTGGTGATGGTAGAGCCTGTGTAATGTACGATTTGCTCAAATAATAGCACCGCCACAAGCCATAGCCTGCCCCATTTTGAGTTTTGAATAATTTGATATCTACTTATAGGCGCCCCACTGTTGGGCACGGGTCTCCCCGACAGCTGCGGGAGGTCTAGAGCATACTCCACCACGCTGCTCCAATGCGGATTGGTTGAGGAATTAGTGGCCAGTGGCGACAACCCAGTGTCGAATATTCTCAAGCCACCCGAAGACTTAAAGTGTGTTTTTACCATTGAAAACAAACCGGGACCGACGGCTTAACGTGTCAAAATACAATTTTACAACGAAATTATTGATTATTATTTTAATTATTTTACAATTATTAACAAGAGCCTCCTGGTAACAAACGTACGCACAATAAAAGATCCGCTCGTTAGCATGTAGTGTAGTACATCCAATCAAAGACGGTTATACAATACAATTTTACTTCATTCGATGAGGGTCCAAATATGTGAGAAACTAACATTTTGTTTTCATCGAATGGATGAATCCATTTATAAACAAATTTTAGAGTTCCGTACCAAATGGTGACAAACGAACCCTGTTTATATACTTCCTACTTATACTGTGTCGGTCACAGGGCTCTGTTTCTAGAATGGATATAGGTAGTTAGACACCTGAAATTTTCAAACAAAGTGCTATTAGGGTCTGGTTGGTGTTACTGCATGGTGTTACTGTTGTTACGATTTACCTGTGCGATGCATTACATTGGCATTAATCAATTATTATCTATACTAATATTATAAATAGGAAACATTTGTTTGTAATGTTTTCACACAAATACTCAAATACTACTGGACCGATTTCAAAAATTCTTTCACCATTAGAAAGCTGCATCTTCACTGAGCGACATAGGCTATATAATATTATAGGTGTAAACGAAACTATTGCTATGTCTAATTCCACGCGAGCGAAGCTGCGGGCGTCCACTAGTCAAATAATAAAAAGTGAAAACAAATAGATCCCACCAAACCTACGAGTGTATCCAGATGCTATCCCCGCTGCATTCACTTGACTGATTTTATTATTATTCAATTAAATTCCAAATGAACTCACCGTTTACCGTTGAGCCGGGAATCATAATGACTCAGACAGACAGGGGTTATAAACTGATCCGGCCAATAGTTTTCCTCACACCTTCCACAGAGGTGCCCAATTGTTGTCGACGCCCGATTGCCCGTGACAGGGGTGGAGCATCCCTCAGGGCGGCTCGGGGGGGACGGACGGGTGCTTATGACGTGTCTCTAACAAGACGTCACCCGCGTAGTCTATTTTTGTTGGTATTTTGGTATTTTATGAGTGAAAATAGCTATCATCCAAAACATCAAACCTCAAACATGATAGGAACACGAAAAATTGTGACGTAAAACGTCTATAAATTACAAAGGAACCTACTAAAGGTTGGTGGTACAGTAGTAGCACAGTAGGTACCTATAATGACAACTGGTAGTAGGACAACAGAAGCGCGCATTATCAACCGATACAAAAAAATTATTGGGAATTTTTTTTCCTCCGTTACACTTTTACCAATCCACACACATAACTTTTACCAATCCACACACATAACTTTTACCAATCCACACACATAACTTTTACCAATCCACTGTGAAACGTGACAATGTGACAAATTGACAACATTCATTTCTCGTGAAATTAAAAATACCGTCTCATTATTTTTGTAACATGAGTTCGAAAATATTTACATCAAATTTCTATATTTCAACGAATCAAACAAAATAAAAAACGATAATACCTAATGCTTGATGACGTCATTTCTACGGCACATTGTATTAGATTTTCTTTGCCATCATGTTTAATGTTTTAAATTAATGTCAGATTCAAATGAAACAAATGTCATTCTATGAACAGAAAAAAGTTTGACAAGCATGTGACAACCAAAGAGTTATGTTTACAAGCGTATTCAGCCGTATCAATGACGTAATTTGGCGTTTAAGACTTTTTAGAATGTGATGATTTTTAAAATTGAAAATATAAAGTGAAAACGTTGGTTTTTTGAAAAACGACAAAACATGTGTACCTACCTTTGTTTTTCATGTGTGTTTTAATATAATATTAATATCAATACGTTAAAAAATGAAATGTCAATTAGGATCATCTTAACTATATTAGTAGGTATGTATAATATTTGGCTGTGATAAAATTTGTAGGGGCTTTTTTTTTAAATTTTTTATTAAAAATTACGCGTAAGTTATACCTAGGCGGTAGTAATATTATGCCACTGGCACGCGTCGATCATATGTGATCGCCCGAGTTAAGCAATGACGAGCGGGGTCGGCATGTGGACGGGTGGTCTCCCAGCTAGTAGCTTTACATTGGCGCTTCCGTGCGGAGGCACGTTAAGCCAATGGTTGGTTCGAATAGTACGAGTAAAAACAATTGTTAAGACTTGTCGTGCACACCATCATAATAACATAAGATCACGCAGTTTGTGCTGCAGTTTTGTTTAGGTTCCAGCCACTTGTGATAGGCGGTAAGCCTGTTCAAATCCAGACCAACCTATAACTGGGATTTTCAAATTGGAAAAATCCAATTAATATTACCTATTTCCTGAGGAATTGAACCTAGGTTGGTGGATCCCAGTTTAGCAGTCGAGCAAACGACTATAATATCTATATATATATAAAAGGAGAAGGTGACTGACTGACTGACTGACTGACTGACTGACTGACATATCAACGCAGG
>DWTT01000448.1:0-15622 GCA_018250895.1 Carterocephalus mandan | reverse complement strand
GCACTCGAATATTAAATAAACAGTTATTAACCAGCATTCATGCCTTTCACTCGCCTCCTAAACAACACCTTATTAGAGCGTCACGAATTCATAGCTAACATTTTAAAAAGTCTCAATTTCAAGAGACTAGCCGAAATACACTGTCAACCACATCTACTGCTTATAACAGAAATCCAGACACGTAATAACACTAGCTGGCTATTTGAATTAGAATCCAACCAGAAGTATCTAAACATAGTATATTATTATGAAAACAAAAAGTGCCCGAGACTTGCAGCGTCACACCGCCCGCGCCGCCCGCGCCGCTCCACGCGACGGACAACAATGGAGTGCAAAAACACTACATTTTGTACTTTTATTTTTATTTGTAACGTAATCTCCTTTTTATGATGAGAAATAAACACTAGAAAACATTAAAAGATAGCGGCCATTCCATGGAGCAGCGGTGGGCTCTCACGGCCGCCGCTGGGCCGCGGGGGCCGCGGGGGCCGCTCAATTGATGAATTCACCTGACACGAAAATATAAGAATAGAAATCGAGTGGGTATCACAACGCAGGAGGTTTTCGGGATTTTCGTCCAATTGTTTCCTGACAAACTCTATCTTCTTTTTTCTCGTCTCTACATTACGTCCATTTTAAAAGCTCCGAATCCTATCCAGTTACACCTCCAGTCAGTCCAATGATTTCCAAAATGAATTAATTAAAACTTCAGGCGGGAGCACCGCGGCGGACGTATCGCACGCAGGAGGTCGGTTTGCGTTAAAATTCTTGGTGGCGTTCTTATGGATGCCAACCTAGCATGCCGCGAGCCGCGGGCCGCGGGCCGGCGCGCGCGCTGCAAAAAGCGGCTCGCGCGAGCTTTTACTTTCAGTGCACTCGCGCGTGCTCGCTTCATTTTAATTACTGCGAAAAAAAAATCAGTCATATCGCCTGCGGAGCGATACCGGAGCCGCTGCGAGCGAGCGCGGCGCGGCGGGCGGGCGAACCGCCGGCTAATTGAGCGCAAAAACTGCGGCCGCGCGTCGCCACACGCTGTGGCTTTCGATTTTTCATGTAATTTCTTTCGCGCACAAACAAAATTACTGTAAACAATTGCGTGCGAAAAGAGGTTGCGTCAGCGGTTCCGGTACTTGTTTCGTTCGTATCGGACTCACCGCCAGCGTCGCGCGCCCGGACGGACGTAGTTGTTTGGACATTACTATCGAGAGAAGTTGCCAGTAAATCAGTGTCGGTGTCCTCTCCTGCACTTGCCAGCTTCCTCATATTGAAATCGGGCAGCACGGTTTGCTTCGCGGACCAAAGAAATTTACATACATCATTAAAATAGTCCCGCGGAAACCGCGTGGCGGACCGCGCCGCCGGCTGCTATTGCGCTGACATACTTTGCGAATTCCGTTTATTACTTAATGATTCGTGAGTGTCTATCTATATTATTCATAATTCAAATTGGCGGCTCACTCACGGGTGATTTATGTCGACCTATTTCCGACTTAAATCCGAGTGTAAGCCGGCAATTTCAACTATCAACTTTGAAAGGAGCTATCTACTTGACCAATCATAGACAGTGGATTAAAGTGATATAACACTCGAGGGCTGCACGCGGTGCCGCCCGCGGGACTGGGCCGTCGGCCGCCTTGCTTGCGCGTTTGCAGACAACGAAGACAAGTGTAATGATGGACGCGTCGCGTCATGTACGGTTGCGCCCGTGTCATCATGCAGCTTATCTCTGCTGCATTTGGCGCGCAGTTTCGCAACGCCTGCTCCGGCCGGTCGTCCTCGGCAGGAGGCAATACGTATATACGAGTATATCAACATATCGATATAAATCTGTAATGAATCGAGACGTGTCATATGCGCACGCGAGTAGGCCGCAAGCCGCGCAAGCCTTCGCCGCGCTCCGGACACGCTCCGGATGCCGCCACATGAGTTAGTATGGAACAGAGACCAAGCTGTCTAACAACGTGCCAAATGTATTTATATAGGATTGATACTCATTGATTGACATTGAAAAAAAACATATAAACTTGTTGGTTGCACAAAATAAGTTGAAAAAATAAAGTTTAAATTGGTACAATGTACTTGGTACACTACTTTTTGTTTTACCTAAATACAAGTGAAATGTAATACCGTCGAACGCTTTAGACAACCACCAGGAATATATTTTTACATCCCAGAATACAATACTTCATTTCACAGTTTAAGAAGCAGGCCACAGTCGCATAGACCAGTTCCTCTCTCCTTCCAAGTTTAATGTTTTTTTTTTTTTTTTTTCAAATAAGCTTACAATAATGATGGTGTAAGACGTGCGTGACGCGTGCCGCGGGAGTGGGGCAGAGTACGGTCGGAGCCGCGACTTAAGTGTGAGGAACTGAGGAATGCCGCATGCCGTCATTTTGCCGCAATAATGGATTGAAGTGAATTTTTGAATGGACGGCTAGAAGAGTTACAAGATACTTGTTATCCCGGAAAATTGCAAGGTTCCCGTAAAATAGCCAAAAAACTGCAATAATTATTCGATTTTTAATCTAATAATTATTGCAAAATTTTAATAAGTGACAACCTTTGCTGTAGCTTGCCTTTGATAAAGAATAAGAAGTTAGTATTTATTATACATATTTTGAAACATCTCTTGATGGTGGAGGTAACTCTGCACGCAAAGTTATTTAAGCTATGTTAGCTATGCTAGTTATGTAAGATAGTACTATATAACCGACGTGTAATGATTGATTAAAATTAACAAAAACAGTAAAGCAGGTACCCAGGCACGTTAGGCACGCATGTGGCCTCAGCTGCGCCTAGCCCAGGCTGCCCAGCAGTGGGACACTGCTAGTTGTGACGTGGACTGGGCGCGGAGGTGTCGGCGCGTGCGGCCGGCGTGCCCCATTAGCGCCGGGAATCTAAGCGGAGGGAAAAACATCCGCGGGCCTCGGCGGAACCTGTTATATAAAGCTCGGCATGGGTTGTCTTGTGATTGTCTCGTGCGGGAAACATAGTAAAGTGCGAGCCGCGCAGAGGTATCTACGGGGCACCTGCTCTGCTGGTCCAAGTGCAGCATTGACTCATTGACACACAACTAGATGCACTAGCTAGAGCCTGCTGCACTGTACTCATCGAGACAGATCCAATACAATGATTGGCGTTTTTAGGAACCAGATATCCCGTTACGTTTATTACAGGTGGGTCCCTACACCCCAGAACAAAACTCAATCTCACGTCGTCCAAAGCCTCTCTGACGAAATATTACTCTGTCGATAGTATTAGTCTTTTCCGCGATTCCGTACGAAAGTTAATTCAAACCGTCGAAAAAAATTCAAATAGCACAACATTAGAGCAACATTACCGGAGCGCGAGGGTTCTGGCCGAAGACGGGCAAACACATACGAGTATACTGAGTTGCTACTGCTAGTGTTTAGATACTACTCGTATAGAACACGACGCGTGTCACTACCCAGAATATTAGAATAGAGTAGAATAATTTTATTGTCATTTAAAACATACATTCATCTAATATCACATGCAGATTTAACAACAGGAGTTATCTCAGCTTTTGCTACTGCGGGGCTAGAGACCCGTGTGGCGCTGGTTTTCAGACAGCCCCTTTACCCTGAGGTGGAAAGCGGGTATATGTCAGTTGTGCCAGGTGATATATAACAAGGTAACAACAGAATAAGTACGAGTATTAGCGTAGGCGTGTGACTCGTGTGAGTGCTGGTGTAGCCGGCGGGCGCCGCGGGCGCCGCGGGCGCCGCGGGCGCCGCGCGCGCGTTGATGTCTTGCTAGCGGAGCGAGCCGTCGGAGCTCCTAACGATTTTGAACATTTTCTTACATTTTCTCATGCATTTTTTTATATTTTGAAATTAGCACGATTGCACTAGCAAAACTCATTTGAGTATTACAGTTTGACTAACGACTATCGAGCGCTCGACGCTCTGCCTCACAAGCTGTAGCTATGATTTTTGTAACGTTGTGAAGATGACTTCTATTTTGGAAAAGGATATAATCTATTTAAGAAATGTGTTCCTTCAAGATGTAAACTTATGACCGTCGGTAACATGCAATGGTGTTTTGTATGGGAGTCGATACTACGAGCGTGGCGGCTGCTACTCGGCGCGGGCAACTCTATTTTAAATTTAAATTGAAAATCACTAATATCTACACTCGGTTCAATACAGATAAAGAAATGGCGCTAACCGAGCAAACAGCTCGGATATCGACTGGCGGGAAAGCGCCTCATACACAGCTGGCTACAAAAGCTGCTAGAAAAATGGTTGTCTGTAAAGTCGGTTTACGGACGATAGATTTACGTGATAACGTCATAATCATTATTTTATACAATACAAAAAAAATATTAAAATGTCTCACACACCTGTATACAATGTTCATGTCCCACACACCCTGTATACAATCTTCATGTCTCACACACCCTGTGTACAATGTTCATATCTCACACACCCTGTATACAATGTTTATGTCTCACACACCCTGTAAACAATGTTCATGTCACACATGACGTCAGGTAACAACTCATTACGTCAACGTCAGGTAACAACTAATGACGTCAGGTAACAGTACCATGACGTCACACTTTTTCGGATGTGTTGGCGTTCATCGATTTAATAAACGTTATCACGTCAAAAAGCGCTCCAGCGACTGGAGGTGTCAAGAAACCTCACAGATACCGCCCTGGAACTGTGGCTCTACGAGAAGTACGCAGATAATATGAAAATAACCGAATTGTTGATACGAAAATCGCCTTTCCAACGTTTAGTACGACAAATTGCACAAGATTTCAAGACTTATTTGCGGTTCCAGAGTTCAGCGGTAATGGCGCTGCAAGAAGCCCGCGTAGGCGTATCTTGTCGGACTGTTCGAAGACACGAATCTTTGCGCCATTCACGCCAAGAGAGTCACTATACTGCCCAAAGACATACAGCTATCATGAAGAGTGCGCAGTGAAAGGGCATAATTTTATTTTGTAATTTATAGTACCTAGGTAACTAAAATGTAACATTGAGCTTCCTATCCATACAAATTAATTAAAGAACAAGCGACAATGCCCTTTTCAGGGCTGCAATAAGAAAATGGATTTTGTATATATGTACTTTGTCTTGTCTTTCCTGGGGTCACATGGTATTGTTTCTTCATATGTTTTATATAAAATGAATTTCTAAAAATTGATACGAGTTTTGTATCGTATAATCTACAATATACTTTCGTTCTAAAGTATAGATGTCGATGAAAACAAACATATAAAGTAAGATTATATGGTGGGGAGCTACCCCACATTCCGGAGGCTGCGCGGGCGCACCCGGTACCTGCGCCGCGCTCTTATCTGCACAAGTGCATAACATCGCCTGCTCATAATATCAGCCCCGTGGGATGCTTGTGGCCAGTCTGTAATTCACATATCGACTAGTTTTCGTAGCAAGCCCAGTACGCAAGAATCTTTAAAGAATTTAATGTTAGTCAAATTTTCTTTTTTGATATAGGAATCGACAAAACCGTTACCTAAATCAGGTTTGAAACTTTAGAGCGGGCGATCGAAAGGCTCGGCCGCTACGCGAGTCGTGGCGCGCGCTCCGACGGATAAAATATATTAATACTTTAAGATACCAGTGTCCAGATGGAAAGGAAATGCCTCGAGAAGTTCGTAGTGCAATGCGAGGCAGCGCACGGCGCGGGCGCCGCGGCAGGTGAGTAATGTAGGGCTTTCGACACTCAAACTCGACATAAAGAGAAATAAATAAAATCACAATCTCAAGGGGGGCACGCGGGGGGCGGGGGGCGCGGCGCGGGGGGAGGCTGGCTCACCTTGCAGCTTCTTCTCCGTCTCCCAGAACTTCTGCAGCTCAGTGAAGTACTTGTCCAGAATGAACACCTTGGAGAGGCCGAGGGTGGCCATGGCGGGCGGCGCGCTCGCATCCCAGTCGGCGGCCGCGCCGCTTCTAGCGCACACGCGTTGGCGGCCACTCGCGTGCGCCTCTCGAGGAGAACTGCCGCGCGCGCCGCCGCCCGCCACCCTCCCCTCCCTTCCCCCGCACCCCGCGCCCCGCGCCCGCACCCCGCACGCCTCGCCTGAACCACCTTCGAAGCCTAAGTTCAGGTGGTACCTGGGATACCTACAAGGATTAGATGTTTCGTTGCAGATCATTTGATTAGAGCAAGAGACGAATGTTTCTGTCGCAGCATCGTACAGTCGTGCACGAGATAAACTGCAGGGCCAGGGAGGCTCCGCTTGTCGGACAGGGCCCGCCACTACATTCGTCGAGTTAGATATAGGCGTCACCGAGTGGCCGAATTCCTTCGGCGGAATGTGCCAGAGATTCGACAACACCTAATCCAATAGAGAGCATCGCCGGTGCATCGAGCGGCGCGGCGGGCAGCGCGGCGGGCGGTGTGGCGGGCGGTGCGGCGGGCCGGCCGCGCCGCCGGTAAAGGTTCATTTCATGCATTTAAGCGGGTAATATAAGGTGCGGGCGGCGCGGGGGGCGCGGGGGTCGCGGGGGGCGGCGCGGGAACTGGTTTGTTTATTTGTAAGCTCGCGCGCCGAAAACTATGCGCCTGCGCCGGCCGAAGCCGAAGCTCGCCGCGCGACGCAACCCACTTCCTAAAGATCGCTGCACGCTATCTGTATAAACTATCGTAGCGGTGCTACGGCACGACGCCGTCGGTCGAGTCATTTACGAATGCACTCATATAAGTCAGTCTGTATTCTTTTGAAAATTGTTGTGTCCCACAAATTCCGTATTAAACAGTTCAAATAGAAAGGCCCATACAGCGAGCGCGGTATGAGGAAAAACAAGTACGTATAAGTGGGTCACTTGGCGCACAGCTGCCCTCCGGTGGACCATTTGTTACATCATAATTCGACATTTCCTCAAACCTCGAGTCATCGACTGCTCCCGCAGCGCCACTGACTGAAGATGATCGCTTCCTTTGCCAAGACCGCAGTCCTCAAGACCGGCATCGGCCGTACGACCAGCCTCTCCGGCGACTGAGCGTGGTCATCATTATATTATTATTGAAATTCACTTGGAAGTGAATGAACAAATGAACGTATGTAGCCTATCGCCGAGGCCCAGACTACAATACGAGTGGCATAATATTCGTATCGTATCAATAGATGAAGACGCGCAAGTCGAGAGTAGTTTCGACTGGCCCGCCACCTGTCGCCGGGCCGCGCCGACAGCTCGTGCGGCGACGTAGCTTTCCTTTCCGGCGCACGCGCAACCGACGAAGCCTTCGCGTCGTAGAGCTTCCCCGATCGCCCGCCAGGCGGCGCCGGGGGAAAATTAGTCAGGAAAAGGCAAAGGCTACAGTTATTTTCAATAATACTATTATGTACTCTATACGGTAAATTAATAGATATGCAGTTAAAGTTTAAAGCTTTTCCAAATATAGATGCGTCAGCAAATTTTTCTACAACAAGTTACTATAATCTAGATGTTTCGGACTGTTTCCACTTACATTTATAAAAGGTAAGTAAGTATTTTACAAATAAAATGTTAAATGAACAATTTTGTTTAAAATGGTAGACACGCCGCATTTCATTAGGCAAAGTAATTTAAGTGACGAAATAAAGATTCTTCGAGAAAATCCACTGAGCAAAATAGTAAACTAAAAGAACCACACTGCTACACAAGTAACTAAAGTTATGTCTGCGAGCGTCGCGCACGCTATACATAAATACATGTTGGTCGTCAGCGCAGCAGGCACCCGGCCGGCTCTCGTGAGCGGCTGAGCTGGCCAGCAGCCACTATAGTGTATATTGTGTCAAGCGTGACGCGAGCAAGTAACTTAAGGGTCTTAAGGATATTCTGGCGATCATACTTTTCCGATAGAATTGACCACATGACACGCGAACCAGCAGGTGTACTCCTGCAAGCCGGTCCGATCAGCGGCCCTTCGGATTCCAGCGGCAGGATGTTTTTGCTCGCCTACTTTCGTTAAAAATTAGCAAACAAAGCGATGGGAACGAATCTGAAATGCGAAACAACATTTAGAGGATATTACACTCGCGGCCATAACGCGAGCCTTTTACGCCGCGCCTCCGCCGCTTATAAAAAATTAATAAGTCGATCGGACAAACACTTGTTGGCGCGACTCGACGTCTCCGCCAGCGCACGCGCCGCACGCCGGCATCGAGCGCTCGGCACCAGGGTAACCTCTACCGCGGCTGTTAGAATTTTGCTCTACTAGAGGAAGACGCTACGTGTGCAGATATACTCGTATTTTTATAGTATATGTGATTCATTATATCTTTGAGCGCCACCGGGCGGCGCGTCGCGTGCCGGGCCTTATCGCGGGCCTCGGAATATTAATGCGAGGCGGCCGGTCTGGGCGCTGCACGTACAAAAAAACACGTCGCCAATCACCGGCGACTATTTAAGTGTATTTAAGAGTACGAAATAATTACTAAAGAAAAGTAAGGCGCGCGCGGCCGGCCCGCGGGCCGCGGGAACTAGCTCTCCCAACAAATTCAACTTTTTGTGCGCGCGGCGCGGCCGGCGAAAGACTCGACGCGCTTATCAATTAAACATTTGTATCGAATAAATAACTCTATCATCGATATGTTTGCAAACCTCATAACATAAAGTTTTCAAGCTCGTTTATACAATTGGCCGGAAAAAGTTGTGGACTGTGTACATTTACGACGAGAAGGCGAGGCTACGGAATGAACCTACCAGCTCGTCCGCGCGGGACCGTACAAATCGATCGCGTCACATGTGTGTACCGCCAGCCGCCAGTGGACTTCGCCGGTCCAGCAGCCAGCGTCATATGAAGACATAGCGACAAACGTTTTTGAGTTCAAATATTGGCCAACGATTCTCTTATACAACGGCACATGTGTAGTAGCATTTGAAGTATATGAAGCACAGAGATTCGCTCAGAGCGGCGCACGCGCAGAGCGACCACTTTTGCATTGTCGTCAAATTTTGAACTAAGTAATATATGATTTGTCTAGGTGCCAGGTTGCCGCTTCTGCGGGGGAGATCATTCGAAGCTTCTTTGAATGATCTCCCCATGTCCAGGGGAGTATCCTGTTCAATGTAATTAAAGATCATTATTCCTGTACATTGAATAGGTTTTCGAAAACCAGAAATTAGTCCTGGGTGGTATGAAACCCCGTTTTGTTTTGTTGAAAACTTCTTAAAGGTCCCGTACACCGGAATGTGGTCTTCCCAATATCGGCCGGGCAGCCGCCGCCGGCCGCGGCTGGAGCGCGGTCGTTCATTTTGTGAGTTTCACGAAATTAACTGTGGACTGTTCACTTCAAGACGACATCTGACTCATTTCTTACTACGGTGTCTAGCAATACGACAAACTGATTGGAGTAAAAAGTTAAATGTTGTACATGTAGAGCTGAGTCTGAACCAGTTAGTCTTCAACCGCATGGCGCGGATCTCACCGAGCTGCGGCTGCGCACGCTCGCGCCGCCGCCCGCGTCGCCGCCCGCTGGCCGCGCTCTCCGCCGCCGCCGACGCCTCCGCCACCGCCCGCTCCGCCCTCTCCGCCCGCTCCGTCCGCTGGGCGGATGCTCTGCAACGAGTGACGCTTGTACATTAAATTTGTATGATTAAGTATTAGCTAGCGAAAGGTTAAACCGACAAAAGGAACATTAACGAAAAACATAGTTTTTAATTTTTGAATTAAAGTCAAATTTATTTCATTAGCACTACCAGTGTCGTCTTCATAATCAATAACCCATCAGTGAGCGGCAGACAGCGTGCGGCGTGCGGCGTGCGATGTGATGATGCAGCAGTTAACGGTTCCGTAAGCATAATATCGTTAAAACAGATTGACAGCCATGCAATAGGTATGTATGTATGTATGTACCTATGTAGATGTGTAATATGCATATATTATTATGTAAGGCCCGCGGCGCGTACCGATGCGGCGGGCGGCGCGCGCGGTTCGCGCAGAAGAAGTCCGGCGGCACGCGGTGCGCGCGCAGCAGCGCGGCCAGCGGCGGCGGCCCGTACTGCTGGTCCGGCAGCAGCATGCCCGCATCGCCGCGCGCGCCGCCTCTGCTGCCCACGCGACCGCCCCTAGCGACGCTCACTCCTGCACTTGACGTGTTTCACCCTGCAAGAAATATCGCGGAATTCCTGCTTACACTCGCAGCTAATACAAAATTTTTGCAAAAGAATGTAAGAATTAAATTTCCTTTCTCTCCCTAGCTGATACTTTTTTCCAGGTAGAATTGTGGAAACTCTACTGACTAGTCACCACTCCTACCTCCGCACGGCAGGTCGCGGACCCGAATATTACGCCGGACGGATTGCGCGATATGAAAACCCACGTCGCGACGGAGGGCAAGCGAACATGTCTTCTCCGAAGAAGCCGAACCCACTCGCCGGCCCTCGAATTAGCGGTCGCGCTTCAGGTTTTGTTGTTAGGGAGGCAGCAGGCGGGCGACGGGGCGACGGGGCGACGGCGCGCCTCGTTAGCGGCCGTGAGTCGGCACACGCGGCGCCTCGCGAGCGCGCCGGATGATCGGTCACCCTGGCAGGAGGCGCGCGGCGGCCCGGGCCGGGCGCGGGCGCGCAAGAATGTCGCGACCAGCTTTTTGCGACAATTCGGCCGACTGCTCGCCGCGGGCCGCGCTTCACCGAACGCAACATATAACATATTTGGATAACACTTTACCCATGCGTTAATATGACGAATAGAGTTAGACGGGTGACGCCGAAATAGCAAAATAGAGTTAGACGGGTGACGCCGAGATAGTATTTATTTACAGTCGATTGAGCGATAAAATCAACGAGAAAATCTTGCGGGGTAATTGCGTAAAAGTTTTCATGAATGGACTTACGATGCGATGAAGTTACGATCGATACCTATGTCGAATTAGTTTTTTGTAAGACTGTCAATTCAATGAAGACTTGTATATTATTCAAAAGCAATGAGGACGAAAATTATAAAAATCTTTTTCAGTTTAGGTTACTCTTCCTGTATCCGGCGCGGCGGGATCGCATAGGCGCATGTGCACGGGCACGGGCACAGAACACATATACTCCTGCGCGGCTGCGCGGCTGCGAGCTGCGGGTCTAATAAATTGCAATTATTCGCAGCAACCGCGCGACAGCGCGACACATAGATAATATAGTATATGCGCGACACGTCCGCGCCGGCGCACGCGCCTCTTAACGATGGCAGGCGTAGTGCAGACCACCGCTGTTTACGTTCTTATCGCACGTGGTCCTGGAGCCACTCTAGTGGAAGAGTAATCTTGCCTGCGACTGGCTCTCGATTACTTTAGAAATAGACCCCGGAGTGCACTCAACTCTCCCCACAAGCTCCTCCGTCTCGGGATCAACATCACAATGACGCAGACATCAATTGCATGTTGCGTCTATATGCGGTGCGATTCCGAAATTTTTAGTCTCCTTTGTATTACTAAGCACGGAAGGTGGAAATGGAAATACCATCAATATCTTCGTCTGCGAGGCCGATTAGAAGAGGTCATCTGCACGGCGCCTGCTCCACTTTACTGTGACTTTACGCTCCGTTCTCAATTTATTCATTTGCTCTCTTCCCTATCTATGTATGCGCAGGATTTACGCACATTTAAATAGTAATGATTGCGGACGACCATAATATAATGAAATATCACAAAATAAATTAAATAATCTCGGGCATCACGTATGAAGTAGGTACGTAGTAATAAAACTGTCCAACATTTTTACCGTATAATACCAGCTGAACCCGCGGCTGCGCCCGCGCTAACTCGTTTTTCGCGCCTAAATATAAAAAGTATGTAGGTACCTAGTGTTTTTCGACGGCAAGCTACACCAGAGATTACCTAACCAAAGTCTAGAATCACCCAGGGGTCCGCCGATCCGGATCGGATGACGATTTAGATTAATTTTATCAATCAATTGTATATCGATCGGAACATCGATTGATTAAGAAAACGATTATATATCTATGAATCTACTTCATTCCGTCGAGGAGTTGAAGGATTAAATCAACAAAAACACTTTCCCATTTATACTATATTAGCATAGAGTTAGAGGAAGGACAAAGGTAGTCCGTGATAACAGTTAAGTATGGAGTGAGGATTTATCTCGTAAGTGCTGTCTACAAAGAAAACTGTTTAATTTCGTGACACTGGTGACGTGCAGGCTCGCGGGCCGCGCCGCGCTCGCGCCTGGCTAGTGGCTACTGCTGGCTGGTGCACCCCGTACACCGGCGTGGCTCGCGCTTGGCGCATGCCCGCTCCGACCTCCAGATCTCTCGCCAGCGGGACCTTGCATTGGGCCGGCTAGGTCACGCTCATGGCATCGAAGCGACTTCTTTATACTATGCTCATGGCTTCTCATTCTGGAAGGAGACTCGTCATCCGTTGTGAGTGATGTTTGGCTGGTATACATAAACCGCTAAAATATGTATTTTGGAGGTCATTATTCGACTGCTCATCGAGGACTCCCAGTCGAGGTACCAATGAGGGGCGATGCAGTGCCCAGTGGGGCAAGTGGGACGCGAGGGGCAAGCTATGTGGGCCTGCAGCTTGTAGGGAAATGTGGGGCGCGCGGCGGATGGGAGCCGCTCGATAAAGACATTGACAGTTTTTGCGGCGCGGACGGGCGCGGGCGCGGTGAGGCGCGGTGAGGCGCGGTGAGGCGCGCGCCGTATAATGCGTACACGCTGCGCAGCCGAGCGCCGCCGCCTGCGCTGCAGATAACCAGATAACGCAAACGGACACGTCACGGTGATAACTAGTTGACAGTGATTTTGACACGCGATCGATTGCTGTGAGAGACAGGCGGATACAAGTTCATTGCTGATTACTGACGACGCAAGCGATTACCGGATAAAGATTGTTGCGCATAGTTTAAGTTATCTATGGGGAACATGACATGTCTTCCTACGTTGTGTCGTAAACACGGGCGCGGCGGGACCGGCGCGGCGACGATACCGACGATACCTCCAACGGGTGTCGTGACGGGCCACGTGGGATTAATCATATTCGGTCTCTTCTAGAGAAGACGAACTGAAGAGAACTGGAGACTCACTCGCACCTACCGTCAAACCGTTAAAGGCAGCCGTTACAGCTAGTAGCTAATTTACTCATATAACTATTATGGTACTAACATATTATCATACTTTCTATTTGTAACTGTTAACTTGATATTATGTAACTGTATGCTTTCCAAAAAAATAAAATAACAAAGGATACAAGGGGACAACAAAGTGTCCGCGTGGCGTCACCTCCAGCCGAGCGCGGCCCCTGCAGCCGGCCCTCCCTCCACTCCCCCCACTCCCTCCACTCCCGACTCGATCACGACGTTCATGATCTCCGTACGCACCACTCTAGCGTGCTCCTCAATATTTTTTCCGAAACAGACACGCGTGCCGACGCTACTGGGGCACGCCAGCACTAATTTGAGGGTAGATATGCTGCGGTGACACCATAGACGTCGCGAAATAAATAATGCGCGCATACCCTACATGAAAACAATATTATCCGCCAGTTGAGAAGGCGCTGGCCGGCGTCGGCCACTCGCTATACGAGTGTACACCCTTTAATAAGTATATCGAAAACACTTCACGTACAGAAATATTAAAGTTCATATTAATTCCAGCTGGCGGAGACGGCGACGTGCCATTCCTGATTCTCAAGGATTTACAATTTGTCCTAGCAAACCTTCGCATGAAAGGAACCGTTACACGCGCAGTTCGCGACATTATATGACGAGATGATCATTATACAGCTTTTATTTCGTGGTACAAACTGTCAATGGAAAGGCCTTTGAATGTTTTGTATAGCAATAGAGAAAGCTATGCTCGATTCCATCGTTTCACAGCCACTGTCCCCGGCAGCTCCGTATTATTTTTACCAGACTGCGCCAGGAGGGTTATGTTTTTCCAGTGTATGTACTCGTATGTGTTTGTATGTACGAGTATGTATATTATTTGGCACGCTCTGAGCCTGGCTTTTAGCTTTAGAAGTGTCGTCAGATTCGTCTCTCGTCTCATTATGAGGTGACATCGATTTATAAGACGTTATCACGTGAAGTGACGTCACGCGACGAGTTATCGAGTGATGCTTTTCGGGCATTATTTTTGCAACTTTTGAACACACTACGGCATTGTAAACGTGTTTACTGTTGGCTGTGTTACAAGAGAAGTAAACATAATAAAAGCTCACTTTTCAAGTGAGCTGATAACATGAGAAACATGCTGTGACCATGAGGGAGTGGGGAGGAGACTTATCTCGGGTACCTAGGTAGTAGGTACCTATGTAACATTTTCATTGCATTGGAGCTAGCAAATATGATACGACCTTCGTACCTTCATATTCATAGCTGCGAGCGCGCCGCGACACCCGACACCGCGCCGCGCCGCGCCCGGTCCGCTCACGGAATAAGAATATGTACCTATCAAGATTCATTCAGGCCGCCTTTCCGGAAGATGGACAGATGATCTGAGGATCTACAGCGGGAAACCGCCGGTTTCACAGGTGAGGCCTATGCCCATCAGTGGACCTCAAAAGGCTAATCGAGTGACGGATAATTTTAATCACACATACCATAAACAATTTACGAAGGTGCGTGTATTTTTCTGTACTGTCTAGTCCAGTCCAGACCTGGTAGTTCGGATAAGACACCGAGGAGTTGGAGAAGTGGGTCACCAATGAGACTTATGGGCCCGGAGGTGGTGGCCGGCGGGTGCAGGCGCGGGGTGCGGGGAGCGCGTTCCCAC
Source organism: Carterocephalus mandan (assembly GCA_018250895.1). Classification (NCBI taxonomy): domain Eukaryota; kingdom Metazoa; phylum Arthropoda; class Insecta; order Lepidoptera; family Hesperiidae; genus Carterocephalus; species Carterocephalus mandan. The sequence continues at coordinate 913 of DWTT01000448.1, read as the reverse complement.
GCGGGCTGCAGCACGTAATAATTTCTTTTGCATTCCCACAGAGCTAACAACGTGCAATCAATTTGTGCTCGTAATTTAGTAATTCCCATTGTTTATAGACGGCCGTGTTCTTGTTATAATTTCTTCTCAGCTTTCTAAGAGTGCATAATAATATTAAAGAATTTGTTTCTGTTGCAGTTTGCAGTAGGCACCCTCGCCTCGGTTTATGATATAAAGCAATGAACTTGGAATTAGTTCAGTGTGGAGGTTCACGCGGCGTTCTATGAGCGTATTTAAATAGATTGAATATTTCCTGTCGTAGCTATGGGAAGCTGCGAACCCAGTTTTAATCTCCAGCAATTTAAGAGTGCTCCATTTCCGGGCGCGGCGCCTGCCCGCCTGCCGCCCGCCGCCTGCATTGCGGCGCATAGAGTGTGTATTGCGATCGTTTCCGCAACGACCGGCAGACGAGCCCGTCGCCGCGCCCGCAGCACAAAGCCCGCAGATCCACCGCGGCGATACGCGCCCGCGCGCCCGCACGCGACTACCACTCGCCAAAATACTGCTAATTGTTCCCTTAATTAACTACAGATTTGATCGATTCATTCAACGTCTAACAGTTATATCGCTGCGTCAAAACTTTTCTTGAAAATTTTTAAAACAATTAACAATGTTTATGTAGGTAAGTACCTATTTACATACACACATATTTAACTAGATAACTATGAGATAAATAGTAAGTAACTGTAATGTAACCGAGCCCCGCGCCCCGGTGCCGTGTGTTGCGGTGTGTTGCGGTGTGACGCGGGGCGCATGCGGTTGCGGTGTCGCTCCCGGACCCTACATGATCTAGTATTAAATTCAAATTCAAATTCAAATAATTTATTTCGCTATGAGGTGATTACACACGCTTAACGAAAGTCTAGGTAACTAC
>DWTT01000447.1:0-15623 GCA_018250895.1 Carterocephalus mandan | reverse complement strand
AACGGGGGTGCAAATTTAGTATGAAACTTTGCCGTTTTTGAAGTCAAGTGGGCAACCTGAACGCGGGCAGACGTCGTTGATGGGTGTCTAATTCTACGCGAGCGAAGCTGCGGGCGTCCACTAGTAGTTCAATAGATCTGGCAGAGCACATAGGTATGAGCGCTAGTGCGGAGAGCTTTTCTATGTAACCAGGCTTACATGTTCATGAGAGCATGTGATAAGTTTGAGAACTACACAAGAATTAATGAACACACACTGCAACTACATAGAGGACATAGCAACTAGCGATATTGAAGACCTTTTCACTCTTCTAGTGTATCAACGCGTCAGAGCGGTCTGCCTTTTTTGTTTCTTACCAAGATAACACAAATAATACCAAAGTTTACGACATAATTCCGCGATGGAATAGAGTGATCTGGTAGGACCCTCTCATATTATATTCAAATTATGTGTTTTAACATGTAGAAACATCACATATTCACATACCAATACCATTGATAGCAAATACTTTACAATGTCACATTCATATGTAACCGACTGTGAATCAAACCCTTTTTTTTAGCGAATGGACTTTTTCTGTAGGGTCATACAGACAAACATTTACGGAACAGGGTGGTGAGCGAGCTGTGGCGAGTGGTGGGTGAGCTTCAAAGAGCTCAAATCAGAAGGTAAAGGATTAACTCCTTCAAGTGTGTGGGTGCGATTGATCCAAGGGTACGGTATGAGGTACGGACCTCGGCTTAGGCCAACGCTGTGTTTGTAATTATAGAAGGGGCCAATCGGAAAATCAGGAATCGACCAATCACTCGGGAATACCTCGTGTTGGCCGTTCGAAGGTTGAGTCTTCGTCCGCGCCGGCGGGAACTGAATCAAACACAGGAACAGGTTGAGCACAACGACTAAACCATACAATTTTAAGATATTTGTTTAAATCAATGGGGAGCAGTACAAAGAATCTGCCTGTATGTGTGTACTTCTCATGTTTAGTCTAATTAAGTAATAGGTATGAGCGCTTCACAGCAGCTCGCTGGTGATAATACCAGGCGAACATAAACAATAAGAACAGTTTGAGCCACATCGGAGTGACCGAGCCGCGGATCGGCGCGATCCGGCAGGGCGCGTTACGGGTGGGCGCGCGCACTAATTGCGCCCCGCGACCCGTGACCGACAGTTATACGCGCTCGGGAACGGACTGAGAACCTATGTAACGAGACTGAAGATTCACTCCGATTTAAGAATTGAGTTCGTGGAGTATTGCAAGTATGCAATACTTGCAATACTCCAGGCTTCAAGAATGCGGTATTGCAGTCTGCAAGACAAGTTTTTTCAGACTTGCGAGCCGCCTGGTATATTTTTAAATTAACAGCTATGATAGGTGCAAATATTTAGTTAGTCTGCAAGTCTTCAAATCTAGAAATATATGAGTCTGTAAGACTAGAAATCTTCATAGTTCTGAAATTTGCAGGTTTTCAAGAACTACATACTCGTACTTTCAAATTTGCAAGACAGCTAAAATGAAAAATATTTATGTGCATCAGTTGCAAATGCTTTAACCCATTATGAAAGATATTCCTGTCCTTAGGTTTATGTTGGGTAGTTATGTTTCTAATTTATCTTAATTCATGTTTACATCTGTGACATGAGATTAAGAAAAATGTTGTTTTATTTCTATTCTTTAAATCGCTTTTAAGCAAGATCTACTCAACCAACCTTCGACCAAACATTGTGATGCCATTGCTTATTATAATCCATCCATCCATCAGCCTTTTGAGGTCCTCTGCTGGACATAGGCCTCTCCTATACGACACAACTCCGACCGACTCTATGCGTTCTGAATCCAGCGGTTATTAGATATAATTAATAAAATAGTCATTTATTCCTCAAAACCACACATTGCATTAAGACTAATTCACATACATAGGTAATTATGATTACCAACTTATATTATGTAGAAAATAACGTAATTTTGATTGGTCAGTCTAAGATCACTAATTCATTTTATATCTTAGTAAAAAATACTTAAATACTGGTCCTGACAAGTAATTAGTCCGTAATCAAGATGACTTGGTAATCAAATCTTGTTTTTAGTTAGTTATTCAACTACACATTTTATTCATGTTTAGGAACACACAAAAGCCATTAATATTTTTGATTGAATCAACAACTTCAACATTGAGCTTAGCCCGTGACTTTACTTACGAGTATTTCCATTTGGAACTTGGGAAGATGTGATAGGTTTATGAGTATGGACTCAACTCAAAGTGAGCTTAATAAGCTTAATCAAATCCTATATAGGATTTTATTTGTAAAACTTTTCATGACTACCCTATGTATTTATAATGCATAAGGTAGGTACTATGATTTTTATTTACATTTCGCGAATTAATTACAGCATTTACAGAAAGATAAAATATATTATATCATAATGTACACGATTGTATTTTCTCCAAATAAACCTTCGAAATAAATGCATCTTTGCTTAGCATCATTGATAAATAAAAAGAAAAAAATTATTTTGTTCACTAATGTTCTGTGACATCGACTACAGCGTATTAATAAATTAGTAGATAAGTACCAAAATATTAAGAAATTGTGTTATTTACATAGTTTACAGCGTAGTTAGGTGGAATATCTAATGTCTCTCGTTACCAAATTGTATTTTACGAAATCTACAACCACACCTAGCAACAGAATTGATTTCATTCACTTACTGACCCCTTCGACGAAACTGTCTAAGGTTCTACCACCTAATCCCACGACATTTTCAACACGCAACAGAAGTGACCAACGTAAGTCATCAAGCCAGGCTTATTCTAATACGGATGTGTGCAGGAATTAAATGATCATTAAGCATCACTTCAACCGTAACGTGCAGACGGTGACGCCATGTTTTCGACTTGTAAGCTTTAACATCCAATACACGAGTATCAAAAATAGTAATACCAACGTTATAAAGTTATATTTCTCTCTACCAATCTGCCTTCTTCTCACAACCCTTCTGTCCCATTGTTGGGCACGGGTCTCCTCTCAGAATAAAGTAGAGTATCCCTTCTATTTATTAAATTTATTTTTAGTTAGTTAGGTAAGGCCTTTCCGTCTGTGACAGTCGATTCAAGCGGCATCTTCGGAGACACATTTACCACAATGTCCACGAGACAATGGATCCCTTTCCTTTTCAGCCTCCCATCTGCTAATAACCTAAACAAATCCTTGTTATTTTTAACCGGCAAAAAAAAGGAGGAGAAGGAAATTTAACCTGGACCCTCTCAAATGAGTGGCAGAATTTCAGCCACTATCACGACTATTTACCTCAGGTTTACATTGCAGTCAAAGATATGAATTTGTACATGAGCTCCATGGGAACACTTCATGTTTTCTAGAACAAATTAGTCTTGGATAAAATAAATATTCAAGGCCTAAAAATTTCCGAATCTTTAGTTGTTAATTCAAACCAATGCATACCAGAACAGAAATCCACCTTTCTTCTAGTTCTGGTGTACCAACCAGTAAAACACGTTTAAAAATGATTGTATTAATACCTATTATAAAAAGTTATGTAATTTAAATATAACACATAATGTTAATGTAAATTGCACGTTCCATTGGTCTTGATGTGACACGTACATGTACCAATCAAGGCCGTCACGCGTTATTAGAACCGCACCCTCTAACTGTACAGGGTGATTACTGTTTTAGATTATTTCTTGTAGAAACCAAAATTCAAGTTTTTATTACAATACGACTAATATATCCAGTCATTCTATCATGTCTTAATGTCACAGATATCTTGGATGCATTTACAGGCTTGTGCATTGTATATTTACTAGAAAAAGTTTTCAATGTGTCGTCTTTTTGTACCAAAATGCTTTTTAACTTTGAATGTCCTTATATTTTCATCTTCTCACTTCCTAATAGAACTTACATTTAGAAGAATATGAGTTGATAGCCCTATCGAGTAACTACATAATCTAAATAGAACAACAGCAAGTCGTTAAAGGACAACGACCGAAGATAACATCTCACCTTTGCTACATACTTTCTTTTTTTCAGGCTCTAACTGAATCATTTCTGAGGCGTTACAATTAAAACCAGATCTATTGCACAGATCATACATTACCATCCGCCGCGACGTGGGCGGAAGCGGTATCGCAACTATTATATTATTAATCTTTATGGACAGCCGTTTAATGTACTTGATATAGCTTCTATCCTATTAAAAAATTAAAATATCTCTTTGTTTGCATACGTTCTGTCAGTGAACATTATGATGTCATAGACTAACGATGCGAGCATGCTTTTTATTTTAATCTGTGTAGGTACGTTAGTTTTATTGGAATAAAGTGAATGATAATTAATTTTACGTTGCTTCAGTATATTGTTTAGCTTACTAGCGCTTAAACACACAAATAATTAGAATCTATGATATTTCGTCAATTTTTGTATAAACACCATTTATATCACAATCGGAGTAACAATGTGTGAAATCAACCGCGAATGCAGAGGACATAGAATAAGCCCCTATTTGTGTGTTCAGCGCTTATTCCCTGTCCTCTAAATGAAGTATATTGATTTTAGAATTGTAAAAATAGAAAAATCGAATGTTTTTTCCACCTCATCATGTTATATTCCTGCATAAATGCAATAAGCATTCGATCATTCGTAACTCTCACATAATTTAAACAAATTTATTGAAATTTGTCAATTGAATGAAAGGTTAGAATAACTCGTACTACGTAAAGAATATACATATATATTAAATAAATAAATATTAATCGTGTTAATGTTTGGATATTATGAATAATCTGTGACTATTAAATTTTAAAGCCATCAACTAATGGTGAATGAACCTGAACTCGACTTTTAACTTTTTTTGTCGTCGATACGCAATCCGTTCCGTCTTGACATACAATCATTTATCATTCAATATCGATACATCGACTAGTACAGTACAATTATTTTGACAAACTCGTTTTACCCACATGCAGTTTGTGTTTTATAATCCCCAGTCTTTATTGAATGACACATAAGGCTCAGAATTCACATATTCAATGACTGGTGAACGTATAAAAGAATGTAATATTGTAGTACTGGTTCTATTCATTCATAATAAAGCGACGTGATCCAAACACGTGACGAATGTATGATCGAAATAGGAAGGGATGTGTACGATTCTGACCTTTGCTCTTATGTAATACGGAGTACATTCGAATTATCATCCGATTCATGTGTCAGTTCATTCTTAAATACGACGCAAGTATTGAGTAATCGGTTCCGAACTTAATTTTATGAAATCAAAATGGCGCTTTTTGGTCGTTGACTTTTGGAACATCCTGTTTGTTGAGTTACAAATATTTGTCCTGCATATTCATGAATAGCACAAATTTTGTATGAAATTACTGGAAAGAGTACATTATAATGTGTAACAGGACATAAGTTAAATGAACAACTATGATAAACAATCAGTATAGTAGGTAATGTAGGTACCTATAGCGTTTTATTGAAGTGCGACTTAATATTTTATTAATTTTGTTAGTGTGAAATAACTTTTACATTAACATTTTCTTGACACAAACTCACAAAGAATGACGGATGTAACAAAAAATTGTTTAACATATTCAATTTAGAGCCACACATGAGCACGCCCCGTTTGTCATGTCATCCAACAGAATTATATAAAAAATCTACTTAGGCAGTAGGTATATTCTACAAAAAAATCATAATATCCCTAAAACATGTTTCGGAGGGCACGTTAAGTCGTTGGTCCCGGTTGTTTTCAATGGTAAAATCAATCGTTAAGTCTTGCTGAAGACCTCATGGTGGCTTGAGAAAATTCGACACTGTATTGACCCCTCCATCATTCGGTATTGGAGCAGCCTGGTGGAGTATGCTCTAGACCTCCCGCAGCTGTCTGTGGGGGAGACCCGTGCGCAATAGTGGGACTATGCATTGGAGCTATCTAGCTAAAAGACTCGATTCATTTACTTATTCCGTATTCAGACAGCTTCCTTTTGTGACAGTTTAGTAGCTATGATTCAATATACGAGTATAAAGGGCTCTTAAAACATAGTAGGTAAAAAAAATCATCTCTTGGTACAAAGTTTCTATAAAACAGTCGGCAACAACTCGAGTGTTGCTCGTCATTTTTATACGACTTGCCTGTTCATTAACAATCCAGGTAATAAATAAGGTGCACATAAGGTAAACACATCGACATAATGAGATATGCACATACACGCCCTTAAGCTGTCAATAGTTATATAAAATACATAGTATATTGCATGGTTTAGCTACTCAGTCAATTTTATAACTGCACGTCTGTACTGTCAGCAGTAAAACGCGCAAGGTTTTGTGACATTACTCAATCATCTATAGTTTATGTCATGATGTAGTATCCTCTCCCAGTACTCAGTAGTGCTCAGTAGGTAAGCATGAATAAAAACTATCAACACTTTATTTGGTGGTAATTGGTCAAAATTGGAAACAGAAAGATTATATCTTAAGAGTGATTGTGTATTTCATGTATATATGCATTTAACAGCTAAATACATTTTACGATTTCATTATATAAAATGATTTTTTTTGTCGAACAGGGAGTTTTCGTCATGGAATTAATATGCCTACATGCCTTTTATTCCATGGTTTTCGTAGTTGTTTGACATAATTAAAAAAATGAAATCACACGTTGGAAACCTACGAACTGAAATCGAGCTGAGAAATGCTTTCGAATGAATGAATGAATTATATTTATTTCGAAAAATGTGGTCTGGTGGTCTGTGGAATTTAGGATGGCAACACATTACATAGGTGCCTCACATTTGCACTTCTAATGGCATGCAAAATTAATTACATTTATTTATAATTTAAAGTTAAGTAATGTGTTGGTCAAAAATTACATAATTAAATAAAAAAAAACATTTAAGTACACAAGTGTAAATTGGTCGATATTTAAAAAATAAATAAATAATAAAGCATTATTTTCACTGGAGAAATGATACAATCATGTCCTGTCAGAATGACCGCTAAGCCTTCCTTAATTCCTGATTCAACAATTCTACCCAACGATCGTGGTTTGGCACACCAATGATGTAGAAAATTCTGTCCACAAGAGCCCTGATAATGTCACACTGTAAGTACCTGATGAACTACGGCTTAAGTAATGATGAACTACGCCTATAATTTGAATTTACACCGACTCTTAGTATGAGTAATAAGACACCACAGAGCACAGAAAAATATTAGAGAATGGGTCACTAGTCTACCAAAAACTACTACAAGAATCCAATTTAATAGGGCACATGTAACCACAGCTTATAGATTGTTCCATGTCATGGAAGACTCAGTCCCTTTACAATGCGCCCAACAAGGCAGCAAGCCTACGTTCTGTCAAATATGTCAATCACTCGATCTACGGCGAGCGCCTCTCCTCCTGCCCTGCTATTAAAATTATATCCAATTATTTCCACATAAAAAGCTCGAACACAAAAAGTTAATTCACAAAATCGATCCGTCATCACAACAAAAGATATTAATATAGTCCTATAATAAGCAGAGGCAGAAACTAAGAGTCATGCTCAGGTGGGTGTTTAGGGACTTGAAAGATTACGAAAGTCTTTACTTTGGGAATGCCACATGCGAGGAATGGAGAGAACATTATACATAAACGCAACGGGTGGCAATTAACAAAGAAAAAAAAATTAATCTACCAAATATACATCTACACCGACCGAGGATCGAAGCCTGGAGCCGCAGTTTGTCCACCAGATTCACCATAAAATGTATTATGGATTGTCTACTTAAACGCGCTACCACAGTTTTCGAATTCGCTCCAGGCTCTATTTTTGAATTTTAAAAGTAGAGCCCCCAAAGTGTCTTGTGTGCATTAAATATTCAGACGATACCATAAAGCTAGTCAAAATTTAGAGTTTAAGCCAGAGATTTGCCTACAAACATTGGACATCTCGAGTTTTTAACCACTAGCTAGACCTCAACAGTAAATTCATCATCATCCTATTAAACCATCAATTTGAGGTTCACTGCTGGACATAGGGCTCTCCTAAACGACACCACTCCGAACGGTCCTGTGCCGGCTGAAACAAGCGGTTTCCCGCCGACTTCTTCAGGTCGTCTGTCCACCTTGGCATATTGAACGTGTTTCATTATTTAAATTTGAATTGAAATCCATGTGTGAAAACTGAGAACAAATATGTAGGTACATGAATTGCTGTAAGCAAGTTTGTATTTCCTGTACTTTTCTCCTTTGTGTAGATATATAAATGCATTATAAAGTAAATAAATAAATAATTGAGGAAATAAATACGTAGGAAAATTAAAATCAACTAGTAAGGGCCGAGTTGTCGAAATTCCACCGTAATTTAGTTTTTAAATAAGGGGGTTACTAAATACATAGATTTCTCGTCACGTATTGATAATATTATGATGAGAGCAAACATTTATAAAGGCAGAAGCAGATGGATCAGTGGTCTAACCACCTCACACACTACAGAAGGTACAGCTAATGAGGTAGCGGTTTATCTTACTGGACGTCGACTCTACGACTGATGGATGCAACGAGGCGCGATATCGTCGACAAATAACGCGTAGGGATGTTCTAAATTATTATTGTTATCGATAAAATTAATGAATAAATGTTCAAGCGATGATAGGACTTCAGTCACTTTCGAGTGGTCCAGGGATCAATTTGCAGATAGGCAGCAATGACATTTAAATGTTATATTTCAAGCTAATGTCATCGACTACTACTGTAACGGCGTAGGAAATTTCGGGAAAAAATCTGCATGCCTAACTTGGCCAGCCTGGTGGATTACGACCCTAAACATTACAGTAAAAAATATTAATGATTGTACATGAAAATTATGGTGAAGTAAAGTTTTGTGCATAAAACGGTTTAATTCATCTGTATCCTAATTAATCGGTTTTGTTACTAAAAATAAAGAGAACTTTACTACTGTACCCCGAAGTGGTAAGCAGAAGTATACCTACAGCAGACACTTGTTACGTAGTTCTTATTATGAATGACAGATAGTAACAACGAGTGCCTACCTATACGAGTATGTACACCACCTATCCACTGCCACTAAGACAACTGTTACAATCAAATAACAACTGAGTACTATAGTTAAATAAGAATAATTTTATTGTCATTTAAATATACAAACATATAAGGTCACATAACATAAGGTTATTAGCTGTATTATCTTTATTAGCCTCAATAAGAAAAACATTAATACGTTATAACAAGTGCACGTCAATAAATTCTTGAACACCACATTCAATTATCACTAGCAACGCACGGATTACTGTTACACAGCGGTCATCCGTTACAGCTTCAATCAAAACAACGCGTGAACCAACTAAACCGTAGAAAGCTTACCTGGAAGCTTTATCTTCAACCAGGGCCATCTCTCATATTCGGCCGCGCGGGAGGTCGCCGCGATAAGGACAGGATTAACTACGACTATTTATCATTCGCTTCTTTTTTATTCACTACCGTTCACTGTGAGTGGATGAGCTTCGACCTCCTCGGATTGAGTGAATGATAATGGAAAGTGATTTTTTAATTGTCGTTCGGTCAATTTTGAAATAAAGAAAAAAAAAATCAGTTTTCAATTTTGAAAATTGAATTCTGTATGGAATTATCACTATTGATTTATAGAGTTAAAAACGTAGATCTTAATATCTTTCAGTGTTCGCAAATTGCACATTTCGTTTACTTAAGAATTTGTTAAAATACTTCAAGCAAAAGTTGCAATCACATTCGATCAGATCTTTCTTTACAGTTCATATTAAAATCGAAGGTACCAACACTCAACGCAAATACTAACAAACAAACAAACAAACAAATCCATAATTAAATATAATAATGTAGTTTAATTTTAAATAGTTTAGTTAAGTTAGTTTAGTTTTAATTTTAACATGTGACATCCCTGAATACTGGAAGATGTGCATCTTCCAGTACGAATTGCTATTGTTAGATACCAGTCGCTTATTCACGTTGGAAGTCTTCGGGCGGACTAATTCTGGTTGGTTATTCCATTTATTAACCAGTCCAGTCCACCAATGCGCACACCACCGGAAGGTCCATAAGGCACCCTAGGATCACAGAGGAATGATAAGGTATATCATTATATTGTGCTAGGATTCCGAGGGTATCAGGTATCAGGTGGTTGTTTTGCGTAAAATTGTTCATAGGTGGACTTCATCCATTCAATACATAAATTAAAAGTTGTTATTTTTAAGCTTCTAACTACAAAAGTTTAGATTTTAGTTTTTGTTCTATTGTTCCATTAAAATTTTAATACAGATTGAAGTATTTGAAATATGTATATTCATTACAAGCTCCTGCCCGCGATTTCGCCTGCGTGAAATTTGTAGTACCTATATACGGAAAAAATATTGAAATTGATTTTTTATTCCAAGGGAACACAGTATCGATATCTTTTATGGTAATCCAGGGGGTCAGCTACTTCCATAACAAATTTTATCAAAATTGGTCCAGCCTTTTGAGCAAGTGAAGAAGTAACAAACATACAAACACACGCACTCACAAACATTCGCCTTTATATTATTAGTGTGATTAGATACTTTAATGTCAAATCCATACAACGACTAGCATTTAATTTTAATAAACATGTCAAAATCGAGAATAAAGTTGTGAAGAGCGATTGAAGTTGTGTCATGCAATAAGCTGCTAATGGTTTGTATTGCAGCCATTCATAAACGCAAATAATTCCATTGACAACCTTGCAGACTGTCTTAAAACGTAATAACAGATGCAGAAGCACCCATTCAGATATTTTGATGGGGACTAGCGCCATCTACATTACTTAATACAAGAAACAATACAATTTAATACCCCGCAAATTGGTGGTGTTGTATAGTGAACGAGTAAGCGACAAACTATCAGAGCTTTTATAGTAAAGACATTTTTGAATACGATGAAGTTGGTGCAGATAGTAAATTGAGATAAGATAAGCATTGATAAGTTAACTAGAAATCTAGAAATCTCAACATTGTGACAATCTAGGACAATACCAGAGTCAAGTTACCTATTTTGCCTTACAGCAGGTTTCAATTATTCATATCTATATTTAGAAGATAGCTAAATCTAATATAGATAGGTTATTGAAACCGACCTTCAAAAATATTAAATAATAGTCCTCGTTACATCGCATTCGTTATCTATATGTAGGTAGCTATATTATTATATTACAGCCGTAAGTGGTACGGAAAATCCCTAACACACGACAAACAATGATAACGTGAAACAATACGCCAAGTTCATTGTTACCTTCTCTTTCACTGATCACCCGAGATAGGAATCTCGTGAAAACAGCTGATTCGAACAATGATGAAAACCAAATGGACCTATTTAAAAGAGGCTAAATGTGAATGAACCGGCACCTTGGGGGACTCCTGATGCTCGCGCTAATATAAAAGAACAATGCCTATTGTTGTCGGGCTACGTCATACCGATATAGGTCAGTGGTGGCCCAAATGTAGCACTCAGCTGATCCCACGAATTCAATGGTACTACTTGTGGCTCCCCGTTCTATTTTACCGTACACGCTTGTGACGTCACGACAATTATATTATTCCCACTTCTGATTGCCGATTTGCATACAATCGCCGAGAACGGAGTTTTGAGGGAAAAAAATATGTTTAGTACCTACGCGATTGCAGATTTGTGATAAAAATGTAATTATTATTTATTACTATTGCGATGGTCGAGGGTTTAGTAAACAGGCTGCCGTTTCCTGTCCGTGTGGAAAAGATTTTGTTTGTCAACTGCATTGAGTTCTACGTTGTTATTTAGTTTGTCTTTGATAAAGTAAAATACAGGAAAGTATTTGATGCATTTTATTAATCAGTTTGTCTCGCTTAAGTACAAGACGTGTTCATTGCACCGCTTTCCAGTATGTAGTATTTAGACTTGACATTTTTGAATCCTGGGAAGTACACAGTATCCACACTTGGGCACTGTAGTGGAGTCTGGTGGAGTAGAACTAGGCTTTCAAGATCTGGAATGACCATGGAATTGGTGTCTGCCTTGCTTTCGACGTATATTGTTGAAGCAATTTTTCTTTTTCGAATGGACAGTTGCCTCTTGGCCTCTACAGTGTCACCGAGCTGACAAAACCATATAACATGTTACACAGCAAAGCTTAGGTAAGTAATATTACAGCTCGATTGATTTCGATGTGTGTTGTTATTTGGTACATCATTTTAACCTTTCAAACAACGATGAACAATAAAACGTTTGATCCAGTAACGTTGCCTATTGAATCGACGGGCAGTGTGTTATACAATTTGTCCCTACCGCGCCATCTGGCGTTGATCGTTGGCCTCAACGTGTTTCGCTACATATCAGTGCTTGATATATCCATCAAATCCGCGATAGGGGCAACCAGTATGCATCAGCATTTCTCCTAGCGGTGTGAACGGCCGCGCCGCGGAATGCCAGAGACAATGGCACATTGTTTGCTTAGGCCGGTGTCCGCAATTATGTCGAACGCCACGTGCTCGTCCGGCATTGTTTACCAATTGTTCTTATCTCCATCTAGCCGTCCTTGGGAGATTTCAATTGTCCGACACGATCTGTATTTGTTTTGTTGTGTTTGACAGCTGACGCTGAGGCTTAGCGTAAACTCGGCGTAGCTGCGGCCTCACCGCCAAGATATGAATGAATGGGGCGAATGAATACGTCTGCAGTGTGGACAGGCCAAGGTAAGATCTCTAGTTTTCCCGAAAGATATTCGGGAAAACTAGAGATCATATCTATACACACACAGTGATATAATGTCATAAATCTCATCAAAAACTTCTTCGAACAACACTCGAACAAAGCAAATGTTAGTATTGTTATCCTACTCCTAACAGTAACCACTAATAATATAAAAGTTTCTGAAGATTTTTGATTGTTTCTGATTACGTTTACATAGTTGAAATGCATAAAACTTGGGACGATATATTGGACGACTTGGGACGACTATGTAGAGTTTGTTCAGTAATGATGTTGAGGAAGACACCAACTATAAATGAAATTGCTGCAACATTAAATGCTGCGAGCCACAAGTTGTACATTATAAATGTTTAATTATACTCTCTTAGCTGCTGTGGCAGGGTCGCCATTAAGTCATGTTAAAATTATGGGCCCTTGTAAAATTATTTTATTAATAGACGCGTTACTGACAATTGAAGTAATTTTATATCAATATATGAGAGAAGAGAAGAGAGTTAGTATGACGTAAGGTTGTTGGGTAAACCTTTCATTTTTATGATCAATTAAATTTCCCCTGTCACATACGTCTAGATGATCGATGATCGATGATCGTTAATGAGGTTCTTGAATAACTTTTATTCAATAACCACATCCTTTGAAAAATTAAAAAAAAAATCAACAATTATTAAATTAATTTTTATTAATTTTTTCATCCCCCTTTTCAACCCTTTACAGTACTTTTTTCCAAATAAAAAGTAACCTATGTCCTTTCTCAGGCTCTAGACTATCTGTGTACCAAATTTCATTTAAATCAGTTCAGTAGTTTTGGAGTGAAAGCGAGACAGACAGACAGACAGAGTTACTTTCGCATTTATAATATTAGTATGGATGGATTTGATTTGATTTGAAATAAATAAATGCACGATGCTGTAATTCTCTGAAGGTTACTTAAACCATGCGACTACCGTTACTGTAGGTAGGCAGCGCAAGCCTCAATTACGGTACAAGCCATAGTTTCACACACTTTATCCTTTTGTTTTGACAGAAGCAATACGTTCGAACGACTTCCAACGACCTCTGCTCTTGGTTTCAATCATGGAAGTAATGAGTAGCAAACTTAATATTACCACAGTTTCAATTATCTCTGCAAAAGAGCTAACGTGAATTTTTATTGTTGTTTTAAAATGGAAAAGAGGCATAATAATCTTTGCGTTTTGAGGGACTACAAAATACCTACTCAGCATTAAGGTATGGTGGATGTTTCGATTCGTGGCGGAAAATTTGAATAAAATTTTTTTGTTGTTGTTTTCAACTAAGTACCTACATAGTTAAAATATAATTAGTGACATTATTATTAACGTACGCTTTGCATTTTCCAATGTATCATTTTGCAGATAATAAATGCTTACCTACCTATGTCTTAGGCTTCTGTATATTTTTTTCGTAGACCATTTCGATTATGGAATACATACTCCTGATAAAACATGTTAAATACATGTTACTATACGTAGAACTATAATATTTTTCAAATAAGAGTGCGGCGATGTTTAAAAAAATTGTCAGTCTGTCATTAAGATGGATCTGTGAATTATATTCAAGCTCCAGGTTGTACCTACGACAATTGTACGCATACGTTTTACAATGAGAATTACTTCTTACTTAATGATACTCGTGATGCCACATTCGCAGTTGTTTGGTAAATGATTGGCAATCATTTAAATATTAGCCAACGTCAAGTAACAGTTCAAATTACCACCAACATGGAACGACGTCATAAAAATATTTAAAAAAAGCATTCGAATGTCGTAAGGTGTTGGATTTATCCTCGACACTCAAGTGAGTAAATCTTCGGATTTGCGTTTACGACGGGGAGTGTTCGATATAACTTAGTTTTCGAAAGTTATTTCTCTTGGGACGAACCTTACTTTCTGCGACTGACGCGCTATTGCATTTAGGGTTAGCTACTTCAAGGTTTCCATCACAGATACATCGCTGTTTCTTGGAGTTATGCAACGTTTGTTTTTTATGAATAAACACTTACTTATTGAATCTAAATCAAAACCGCTGTGCTATTGCCATTTAACCTGCATACAGAACTTTTGCAGGGAATTTAAAGTTAAAAAACCATTAATACTTTGGCCAGGAATCTAATCTCTAGCTCAAGCAGTCACGCATGCGACCAATAGATCCATCAGGCACGTACAATTCACACAGATAATATTTAAAAAAAACCAATACATTTTAATCTGTACCGGCAGACCGAAAACGTTCGAGGAACCGATCGAATTATCTCCTGAACGATTTTATGCGGTGCGTTTACGATTGCAACAGTGTTGCCAGAGATGATTTATAGGGAGTTTCATGTGCAAATGGCGCGAACTGTACGATTTTGAAATGGCAACTCATTCTGAGACGCGAGACGTCGTAGTGTCTGCAACTTCTGATGCACACTTTGTTGAAAAAAGAACCAGCCAGTGTTTGTCGCGTTAAGTAACTGGATCTCTTTTTTTTATAGATACATATTGCTCAATTTTATTAAAATTGTTGCTTAATAGAACGATGGCATAGGTAGTATGACAGAAGAATAATATTATTATAGGAAAGACAGAAAAGATATTTCTCTGACAAGTATTGAAATAATCCGAGCATATTTCAATTTTAATATATAGTCGTGTTTTTATACGAACACTAATACACACTAACATACATATAAACATAGTACCTACCTAATTAGGTAGTGCATAGAGACGAAATTTCCTTGTCTTGATGAACCCGCAGGGATCGTCCAAAAATCTCAATTTATATACATACTAGCTTTTACCCGCGGCTCCGCCCGCGTGGTCAAAGGGAATTAACAATGAGTTGTTTATCATACATGACACAT
>DWTT01000446.1:0-15634 GCA_018250895.1 Carterocephalus mandan | reverse complement strand
CAGTCATCCAACCAATAGCTTTAGAAAAAAGTTTTATTTTATTTTATTTATTTATTTATTTAAAAGTTTGGACACAGTAAAATTCGATACTGAAATATGATGATTTTTATTCATAGTTATTAAACTAGAGGTCGCGCCCGCGCTTTGCTCGCGTGGAATTAAACATAAGAATAATTTCGTTAACACTGCTCGAATTATGGCCTCCTGAACTTAATTCCAGGACAAAAACAGCCATGGCTTACACAGGAATACTTCTTGAAAAATTATAATCCTATCTTTATTTCTTTCTTTAATATATATATCAATTTCTCTTACAAAATACATAAAAACAGAGAAAGAATTGTTCTAGTCATTTAAATAATAAACTTTCATCCTGTATTCCACGACAACCTCTAAAAGATTTATTCAATGAACAGGCAAAGAAGATGAAAATGTTCTAATACTAACTGGGCCAGGTCTACCATCCCTCCAGATGACAGTTGAAATGAAACACCATGTCATTTAAATCCTTTATTATGTTTCAATAGACGAATACATTTATATTTACGAACTAAATATCTTATGCTACCCCCTATGACACACTTGATACTTGTAGGTTCTAAAACGCGAACGAAAGTGAACGAAAACATTATGAGCGTAATGAAAGAGCTGAGTGAATTAGATTGATAAAACCATAAAGTTAATCTTCGAAGTCGATCAGAATCCCTTGGGAAGGTTACAATCAGTGGAATCAATCTAGGGAATCGGCGGCGGTAACTACATAGAAAGTGTAAGATTTCAAATACTATATTAGTATGTACGAGCACTTATTGAATGATAATTAATCTGAAAATTTACGAACCATTCGTGTTTTCTTGGGGGTAATTTGAAAAGCTTTATGATGCAAGAATGAAATGAAGTATACATATAAATATTTATAATTTAATTTGAATTTTTCGTTAAATTAATCATCATCATTGCTTCTGTAAAACTCAACATAATGTCTTGTGTGAAGAGTATATCTCTTGACATTTCAAATGTTAATTAAGTTATGGGAATCCGCTCGCAACATTGATCAACAATTGAATTTTCGATTTGATTCAATAAAGTGCTGAGATAAGTGACATTCAACGTATCGTAAGGAAGATATACAATTTTTTCATGGAAAACCGCTTACATATTTACTTATTTCAGTGTTTCTGTCGTGGTAGATACTCCGAGTGAATGCTGCTACGCTCTGGGAACGCCTGGACCCTCGATATAATAATAAATTGCTTTGCCTAGTGACCCAAAGTGTTTCAAATACTACGTTTATTTATTTTACTGACGTCGCCGCTAAAGTGTTCCAGACACTTCTGGGGCAGTTGACCGCAGTCCATAAATATAAAATACTTTGAAATTTTGCACTATGTAATGTAATAGGAAATGAATCGAATGTCGTGAACCAAGCGCTGCGGTCACTCTCGAGGACATCTAACTCAAAGTGTTATATTGGTTTACAGTTACGTTTAAATTAAACTTAGAATTGACAAGACATCAGTATATTAATCAGTCAATCAGAGAAAACTCAGTAAATTAACAATATTATTTGTATAAATAATTGAGTAATGTGTTAATTCGTTCTATAAACCGTTTACATTCAGTTTACTAATCTCGGACGACGGAATAGGTTTAATTGTTATGGTATCAGCATAGTTGACACGGGGAGCTACAAGTATCAATTGTGGTTAACATAGATACATAAACCATGAACATATTATTGGTAATGTGATAGACATTACATACTTATATGAATACACGTATTTTTCTATATTGATGCAGCGGGGAAACACAAAACCTTCTGTTTGGTATAGAGTTGGATATCCGATATTGTTTCAGTAAATTAACCTCTCCTAAGCAGCTTTGCTTGAACATGGCAAGCAGGTGAAATACTTTATTGAGACATATTTTTAATATCTATAATTTTAATTTTCGAAACCTGTCAGTAAATGCTTAGATTAATAGATAACATATTAAAATATATAGGGTATGTTATCTTTATACTTAATATTATATAGTGAGACAATATGTAAAATCAGTCATTTGAAGAATAATTACAACTTAATAATAGGTTACTTTTAAATATGGAATACAATATATCAAATAATTTAAATCGCTATACCTAGAATCGAGAGTATTGTATTTTAATCTAAAATTATACAGTTCTGAATATCACAAAAAAATGCAGCATTAATTAAAAAATAGCTACGTGATATAAGGATTAAAACAAAATATCTATGATAGAACATAAAAAGTAAAGCGCAGGAAAGAGGAGCCAATTTTGTTTTATCTGTGCCAATTTAAGTTTTGAAAAACGATTTGGTTACCGAATAATCGGTTGAATTGAAAGTTAGTCAATAGGCTTTTATATATATTTTCGTCCCTGTCGCACCAATGGTCACAAACAGGAGGCGAATGTTTTTAAATTTTGCCATTTTTCCATTTCGTATCGAGTTCGCTCGGCCGGAAATTCAGATACCTATATTGTCTCTGGGCTTTCCCGAAGCTTTTTGGTTACCGCTCACGCTTTAGTTAGCCTTCAGAGCACTGGTTAGTTGGAATACAACCGAAAACGAGGAACGAAAGAAACGTTTTGAAACTCTTTAAAAAAAGTTCCAAAAGTTTTATAAGTTGTAAGCACTTGGTGCATCAACGTGTTAAAATTAATGTTATATTAAAATTAAAATTACGTTCCAAATTCTCAAAAATTATAGTAAATGCACTTTGCACCGAGCCTTATGCGCTGGAAGAGGGGAATACAATTCTGGAATCAGAGCAGCTGTTAGTTACTTAGTTACTTAGCTTATTGACTAGCTTGGTTTCGAGTTGCGTAACGCACGAGATATATTACAGCTTAGTTGTTCCTACTGGCACTGACCTCACTCGTCGATCGTCCCGAACAACAGATAGGTATAGATATTATGATATATACCGCGATTTTGTTGAATTGTTTTCCAAAATTGTACTCCCTAGCCGGATAATAACGGTCAGACTTACAGCACCGGACGGATGCCACTGCACGTCTTATAAATACACAGTAATTAACAATCCATTAGCCTAGTTAAAATTTTATGATTACTTTTGGCACTTTTTTCATTAAATCGATCACAGTATTCGATCTTTCGCGAGGGCGACATACTCGCCAACTCACATTACGCTGATAATTTTATCATAATTAACTCTAATAAATAAATCATGTCACTAAAAGCAGTGAAAGAGTTGGAGGAATACGATGCGAACTGAAAGTCAATTGCTCATATGCGGATTCGCTCATTCGATGAAAAGATACGTCTAATCCATTATTTTTTTATGAAACGAACGACAAAATAAGTCGTGTCAAGTGACAGATTATGAGTTTTGACATTTGTTTTCTTCGATTAAATGAAAGCACTTTAACTAATTGCGCAATAGATCCGACAATCTCACCTTGATATTGTTTTCCGCGTACGTGCAAAGTCTTCTGTGATTGAGTTAATACATCCTTACATCCTTCTCGCTACTCCAGGTCTAGACCTTTGCGGTATACAAACATGTCGACAAAGCTACAGGACGGAAGCTTATATAATTACGCGAATAAGAATAACTATATTGTGGGTAACAACAAAAGTAACTAAAGAGTTTCAAGTTAAATTTGAGTACCCGTGTTAGTCGGAATTATAATATATATTGTTAAAGTTGATATGATTCCCTTAAATACTGCCTTTGGCATTACATTAATAATGTATCTCCTAATACCATTTAATATATATGAAACACTTTCCGCACCATCCGAGTCTTAGTACGTGTTTCGATTGCAAAATCCTTCGCTTCACAGCGTACTTCAATATTAGTACAGGCGTTACAATTGAGCGTGCGAGCCAGAAACAAAAAAAACGGGTTCATATTTTAAAAATTTGTAGAATTTAATGATTGAATGATTTTTTATGAAATGTTATGAAATACAATAATTTTTCAACTTGTATTTATAAACTTATAACTCGGCTGAAGGAAAATCCTACGTGTTATCGAAGTTTTTGTAACAGGGCTTAAAAAAAATAATGTTTGTAAAGTCAATTCTGATCGTACCACCACCCAACACGAAACATTTTTTCACAAAGTAGGTAGTGAAACAGTAAGCAGAGTTTAAAATCTCGGAAACATTTAAACAAATCAGTAGACAGGGAATTAACACATAACAGGTAGGTATTTATAAAATCATAGATGACATAGGCTCATGTTTTCACAGAATGAAATTCAATTAGATATTAAATAAAATGTTCGAAAATGAAGTTATATTATAAGAATGATAATGATTTAAACACTTTTAGTCCAGTAGTCTAACTCTAACACCGAGTATGATTTTAGTCCATAAAAGTTTTAACACCAATAAATGAATCATCTAAACATTACGTATCAATATTATATCAATAATGATTGATCGATTGCGACCATAAAATACAATTATCTAAGGGTGCTTACAGACGACCGTAGATAGAGTGTGCCTGCAAGATCCCTCTAATCTAATGATAAAGTACCATTCATCTATCACACAAGGATTTTAATACTACCATCAATATTTATGCGCCTTACCCTAAAAAGATTAAACCAGTTTCTTTTTCTCTTTTTCAATTGATCTATAATGTGTATGAATGATGAATAATATGAGAGTAATGTGACCAAATAATATGATGGCGTTTATTAATCTATAAATATATTTTTCTAAACAATATCTAATTACTAACGTATTAATGTAATTATAACAATAATAAACTCCTTTAAAACATATTTAAAATATGGATGGAATACTGGAAGGGGATTTAGAAAAGGAAAACAATCGAGTTGGAAAGAAAGAAAAACTAAAAGATAGGCCAACAAGCCTCCAATCTGACATTCAAAATTACCAATCTATCCTTTCATGTGGCATCATTCACGGGGAATGAAAAGATGGAAAAAAGATAAGAATTACTCGTAATACAGAGTACATACAGCAGTACCTACAATTAATACAAACAAAGATAAAGAATCCTTTGCTTCCCACACAGTTATAATAATGTATTTGAAATTCTCTTTCTAACAGTAAAAGTTTAGTGAGCTAGAAATCAAATAGTATTTTCTAAATCATTTAAATCCTAACACTTATTATAAAGACCCTGCTGATTAACTATTAGAGAATTGAATGTTTTTTGAAAAAAAAAAGGTAGCGCGAAGTGAAATATATATATTATATCTTTAAGAAAAAATCATTGGTTAGCAAAAATTCAAAGATTAAAAGGGTTCAACTTGCTCAAAACTGCATCTTGTTATCTTTGTTTAAATAAGGTCCCTCTCTCGCTGTAACACAAGCTACACTTTCAATAACTAACTGTTGATATAGCGGTCGACACAATACTATATCAAGAACTACATAGATAGACAATAATATTATGTTGATTCCTTAATCCTCACATTACAGAAAAGCGTTAACCATTAAACACAGTTGTAAAGTGAAATTCGCGGACAGCACAGGATTATTTTATCCATAATGCCGAATGATTACATATTTTATATTAAATAATTATTTTGGTATCATCGATTCCATGGCTGTTGTGCGTTCAACCGAACTGTCTAGATTTCCTTCGTTCCACATCCGAGTTTTTTTTCCTCTGATACGACAACGCCAAGTTAATACAGATGAATCCAGTTTGAAGCGGTGTGAGCTGGTGCAATGCGCTTACAGCTGGTAAAGCTCGATGGAGTCGGAGAGCCGGCGGCGGGCCGGGCGGCGGGAGGTGGCGCCCTCCCGGGCCAAAGATCATACGGTCGTGAACGATTCCTCCAGAACAGTCTCCTCCTGGACCTGGCTGGAGGGGCTGTAGAACTGCGAGACAGAAAGATAGATTTTGGTAGAGACTACAAATCAACATTTTTGCTATAAGGTTTGGTTTAGGTACGATAAACAAAACAAATAGAGTAGAAATTACAAAAAATAATTTTGAAAATTGGTTAGAATTTAGTATTTGGTTGTAGAGATATTCATAGTCTGAAAACAAAACCTTCATAAAGCTTAAGTTAGAAAATAACTGGCTTGCTTTCTATGAGAGAGAGAAAGAGAGACAGACAGAGAAACACGCGCACGCCGCACGGCTTACAACTATAGCAAAAAGTGTCTACTAAAAACTTTTGGTCTTAATTTTTTCCGTCTAGCCCCCTTTCGCACCGCGCGATAAGGAACTTCGTTCCAAAAGGATTAGTAAATCAGTGAGTCAGAAACGTGCGACCTGTCATACTAACCCCGGTATATACTTCATCGTTCCACTCAAACTGCTCCGGGTCATAGTCGCTAGTCACCATCTGTAGGCTGGTGGTAGGCGCGCGCTGCTGGGGTCGGGGCGTCGCCAACAGCACGGCGCGCAGCGTCAGGTTCCCGCGTTCCACCTCAGCGCGCCCGACCACCACGAATTCGCAGATCGACACCAGCATCGCCAACACCAGCCCGCCGATGAGGATGTAGAAGAGGCCGGACAGGTGATACAGGGTCAACTCCTGGGCGTACGGGAAGCGCTGGAAGGTAAATTACATCTTGACACCGGAACAGTGTTTCACCTCACAACAATCTGTCACACTTCAAAATGTTTTCAACAACTTAGTGGAGAACCTTGTGGAGTGTCATGCAAGCGTCCTCACGATGTTGTCTTCAACGTTTGCAGATGACAATTGAATTTCATAAATCGCACGTATCTTACTGACAGACAAAATAAAAATAAATCTTATTGAGTTTAATGTTTTATGAGTATTACATGAAAATATTGCTAGTTTAAATTATTTCTACATCTATGGCTAACGTAATTATGTAAGGACGACGATAAAACTACAAAAAATCATGTCTGTTGAATGAGAGGCCCCTTAAGTTTTTATTTTTTCTATAATTTAAGTAGTATTTGTTCTTATAGCGGCAACAGAAATACATCACCTGTGAAAATTTCAACTGTCTATCACGGTTCATGAGATAAAGCCTGGTGACAGACGGACAGACGGACAGCGGAGCCTACTACTAGGGCCCGTTTTACCCTATGGTTACGGGACCCTAAAAACTAGTCGATCGGAGTGTCACTAGGTACGGGAAATATCGTTAGCACCGACAAGTCTATTTACCGACAGGAGACGGATAGTTACAGACTAACTGTGATGAAGCCTTTGATCGGTGGCAAAGGCTTCTATTTTATGCAAAAAATGCTATTAATAATAATAATCTTCACCACCACCTAAGCGGTGACAGCATAGTGGCTATCGAACTTGCCTCACTCGAGCGGTCCGGGTTCAAACCCCAGCGGCACGCACCAATGACTTCTCCTTTATCTGTTCTGTGGTTATGTGCGATTTAAGAAATTAAATGTCACTAGCTATAGCGGTGACGGACACATCGTGAGGAAACCTGCATGCCTAAGAGTTCTTCATAATGTTCTCGAAGGCATGTGAAGTCTGTCAATCCGCACTTGGTCAGCGTGGTGGACTAAGGCCTAATCTCTCCAATTCTGAGAGGAGACCCGTACCCAACAGTGGGACAAAGTAAGGGCTGTGATGAATCTCCACCACGCTCCAATGCTCTATAGTCTAGACCTCCTGCAGCTGAGTCTGTGGGGGAGATCCGTGCCCAGCATTGGGACGTCCATTGGTTGTAGCTTATGCTTTTAAGACAATCACAAGTAGGTACATTCAAAAGTGACCACGTATCGTTTCCTCGCATCAATAGTGAATAGTTTAAGTAAGTCATCATCACAACCCTTTCTTTGTCTCACTGTTGGGCACGGGTCTCCTCTGAGGAGGGGTTTTGGGATTAAGTAATTAAGTTCCACTAATTGTGATATTTATTGATTCAATCAAAACTGCATTGTAATACTTCGTAAATAAAATCAACATTTGTTTAAAATGTACAAAAAAAAAAAAAGTAAAGTAATGTAAAAGTCTGTACAGTTCCTGTTAGATAGACGACGGAGTGTTACGGAAGACCGTTTTACGGTAATATGTCTGCGTGAATTTCGGCTTTTGTGGATAAAGACACTCAATATTAACCATAACCACTTACCTGAACATTGCCACACTCATCTCGACCGAACCATTTCGTGATCAACTCAGCTAACTGTCCGTTGTTCTCTAGAATTTGAAGTCCAATATTGACTCCATCCCTAAAAACAGAATAGTTTTATATCGTCCAATATTACACACGAATCGGCATGTAAAAATGACGACAAATTATTAATTTAACAAAGATATATATATAACCGCAAGCAAGTCGCATTGCTAGATGTGGTCAAGAGGTCGCATATAAACTGTAACTACAGAATTCGCGCGGCGCATGAGGCGAAATACATACCAAACATTATAGAAATTAATTAGACGCCTGTTAAATATAAGGCCGGTATCCCACAAACTGGAATTTGGTTTTTCAGAACGAATTATATTTCCAAATTGATTCCAAATTGTACAGGTTATTGTTAACCCCGTTTTTAATATAATAATTATCTATTAATATGAGATAGTTTCATCACAGCCCTATTTTTAGCAGGCTTTTAAAAATAGGATGCCCACCGTAGTCTCGAGCCCCTGGGAAAGGCAGCGGCGTATTCCTGGAGGCCTTGCCTGTAGAGATTGATTACGACCTCGCAGTCGCCGATCATTCCACCGTCTGGATCCTCCCACACGTAGAATATCCATCCCAGGCGTTCCAGCACCTGCTGGGGGATCAGCGGTCCGGTGCCGTAGGGAGTGTCCTGAAAAGGTTTACCGTAGGTAGGCCTAGGCCTTGGCCTTGAGAGACACACAGAAAACGACGCAATGGAACATCCATGAGATAATCTCCAAATGATCCAAATATTTATCATTGAAATTAATATGTTGAACAAACTTGAATCCGGGACCCGCGGCAGTCTAGTCACTAACGCGCCACGGATTCTATTTCTTTACTTGAGGGCTTATCCTCAATTGTTATGTAGACCTTATTGAATTAGTAAGAAATTGAAAAACGTTTGTTTCACATAGTTATGGAAGAGTTGGAACAACAGAACAGTAAAAAATAATTAACCTAAAAAAATATTTGAATAGATTCAATGTCACGGCAGGTATGTATGCGAAACACATATAAATGTCAATATGTATTTTGTCCACGATACACAAATAAAATTCAACAGGGAAATAAGGTTTCCACTGGCAGTTTGATACGGTGAAACATTACTCGTATAACCGCCTCTCAGACAGATCCGAGAATGCAATCTTAAGTAAAAAAATTAATTTATATTATGTATATATCATTAGGGGTTAGACGAAATTATATGAAGGTCACTAAAATATACGAAGGCAGTTGAGATTACCCATTAGTAGTTGTATTATTACCCTATTCAGTAGTAATGACCATTAGACTTCGGTCACTTAATCCTTGTCAAAAGCAACTTCAATAATTGGGGCTACCCTGCTGTTTACTTTGCAAGCTAGACAGACCAGAAGGATATATTATTTGTAGGTACACATAAATTGAAATTAATATTGATTGCAATGTATAATGTACACTTTGGTAATTTAACACCTTTGTTACACATGTTCATATGCCAATTAATATAATTGAATGACTTAACTTCAAAACTATCTTTTAAACGGAATAGGAAGAAAAAGAAATTGTATCGATGTTTTTCATTCTGTACCGCATATTATGTAAAGCTCATTTCCGGTCAATATGAAAAGCAGTAAATTCAAACGTACATTCAGAACATTATTTTTTTAATCGATTCAAATTAATTGATTGATTGATTTCCCAATCATGGAGATCTCGCAATGGGCATTGATTTAGCATACTTCGTTGATTATACAGCCTATATTATATTATAGTGGACGGCCGCAGCTTCGCTCACGTGGAATCAGACAGAATAATAGATTCTTCTTAATGCGTTAATTTTAGCTCCACATAATAATTTTATAAATTTTATGCTTCTAGTTCTGAAAATGGTCATACAACCTTTCATCCCCCTTTTCAACCCTTTAATACTTTTTTCCAATTAAAAAGTAGCCAATGTCATTTATCAGGCTCTAGACTATTTGTGTTCCAAATTTCATTTGAATTGTTTCTGTAGTTTCGGCGTGAAAGCGAGACAGACAGACAGACAGAGTTACTTTCGCATTTATAATATTAGTATGGAAGTATGGATTTGTGGTGTGTGTATCATTCGCCCACGCAGGAACCTAGTGCGGGGGTATGATGTACAAGTATGTACTCGATGTATGTCTTACTCGGGGGCAGGGTGCTGGCATAATGTGCTGGTTGGCCGAATAGTTGATCTCGGTGAAGATGAGAGAAGCACCAAGGGATGCAGTGTACATGGAAATACTGAACCAGGCGAAGGTACTCCATGCCACGCTCACGACTCGGCCAGAAATTGATCTAAAATCGAATATAAACAAGCTGTACACGTTTTCTATCGTAAAATTGAATCTTTATAAATCCAGACAGCTTAACTCGAAACTAAATTTCTTTAAAGGTTATCAATGAATTTGATGTAAATATAAAATTACTTAGAACTTCTCATGCTATTTAAATAAGAAAATATCTGAAATGTTTAGTTCAATTCAAGAGAATTTCACTAAAAATTATTTATTACTTACAATTTACTTACAATAGAAAATTTGATTTAACCACTTCAATGTTTATGAGGTGGTGTTAAATAAACAAACTATGAAAGCAATTAAATGGAAAAAGAAATAACGCGAAAATAATGCTAAGTGACTGAAATGTTTCTCTATACAAATAAATAATCCTCTTGAATATTTATCCCCATTACTACAGATAAATATAATTTAGCCCATAACTCATTTCCAGACACTGGGAATGAGTTCCTCTTCTATTATGAAATAAATGAAAACAAAGAAGAAGCACCGTTACATATACGTGTATTACTTCCAGTTGATATTTCCTACGTTGTAATAATTCAATCAATCACCTTGGCGAGAGCCCGTTTCCTTGTTGCAGTACTGAGCTGAAGGCGTACCAAATGCAATTTAAAAAAGTAAATTCGTTTACGACGAGCGCCTGAAATTAAACGATAATATTGTGAAAAAAATATTTTTAATATAATGTGAATATCGATTATGAATTAGCAAATGAATCTGAAGCAAACATCGGAGAGGATTATCTAAAGGGTTAGTCCCTTACTAGATTAGTTGGTCAGTTCGTTAGTTTAGTTAGTACTGAATAAGGACTGTGGATAGTGGTAATCAGATCAAAGCTAGTTGGAGATTGAGACTACGTTGCTACGAGGACTGATGTCTTGGTTTGGTATTTCTTGTGTAAGACGGCTATTTGAATATTTCGCATGGGAACACAAAACGCTTAAAACATTTTTTTTTACAGTGAAAATGGATGATTTTTCCCTTACGCATAGGAGTCCCACTGTGTGGTATGGGGTTCTTCCACAGCCACGCTGCTCCAGCGCGAATCGGTGCAGGGGTTAGTCGCTAACCAAGTGTCGAATGTTTTCAAGCTTTGCAAGTCTTCGACAAGGTTTAAGGTTTGTTTTACAACTGAAATCCACTAGGATCGAAGGCTTAGATGGCCAATAGCAAATAGAGGTCACGCATCCACAAACCAACCGCGTTCGACGTTGCATAGCTCGATCACATACGATCGATGCGAACCATTGTACTATGAATGCTTCAACAGGACCATATTTTACTTTGAATCTAGAGCCAATCACAAGCAATATGACAAAAATGTTGGTAAGTACATAGGGTTGCCCCGTAGAAAAATAATACTCACACGAGGAACCTGCTCGTCGGCCCCGACAATCCCAGCACTATTTTGTTCGCTGACATTCAACACTCGCCACTCCAAAGGTGAGAATTTGGACACCAACCACAGTACGCTCGCTACAATCAGAGTAGCAACGGCGATGCAATACTGGAAACAAACCGAATATATTGCATTTTGTGTGTTTCATTCATCCAGTTAAAATAAATTTGTTATTATGTTGGCTAGTGAAAATTATGTCTGTACAAATTTGTTTACCCATATAGTTTGAGCGAAGGGTGATAAGAAGGCGAACGCATCCGATAAGAAATTGTACGGCCTCCTAGTCTTCTTGCCGATGGTAAGAAATGGCTTGCTGAAGTCGATTGCCAACTGTCGTTCCAATGTAACCATTATAGAGGCTATGGCGATGTCAGCTTCCTGTTTCGGAAAAGGTGAAGGATGTATCGTGTAAATATTTTCTTGATTACTGTGTAAAAAAACACTTGGGATACATTTGACAACTCTAAACATTTAAATTTCATTGAAACGCGTACTCGTAGGAGTTAGCTGGTACTGACGTCATGTAAATGCTCCCCAGGGACCATCTACGAATGTTGTGCCCATTCCTGACGGGGTCTCCGTCTGCACAAGTTTTGTCTTTGGTATTAACAGTTTTATAAGGCCGATATTTGACATATAGTGTGTTTAGAGCAATTCCATCAGAAGGGATAACAAAAAAAATGGCTGAATATTCGAAGGTCTGTAAAGTCGGTTTACGGACGATAATTTTACGTGATAACGTCATATACATATGAACAGATTGATTCACAAAACATAAACTAGATGGCGCTGTGCCTTTTGCATGCTATCAACTGTATTGTGTTTACAATACATTAATATGCCAGTACCTACGCCCTAGTAAACTAGCTATTGCTATGGGTTACAGACTAAATTGAATGAATACGCTTGGCGTAACACTTGGCGGTACGTTTGACGGTACGGGTGGCGTAACAATTGTCGGTATGTTCGGCGGTACGGGTGGTGTAACACTTGGCGGTACGGGAGGATGACGTCACACCTTTTTTCATATGTGTAGGCGTTCATCGATTTATAAGACGTTATCACGTCAAAATTAGACTTATGAGTCTAAAGTAAAAGGAAGAATTGGTTTAACAGGAATATAATGAAGGTAGCCATATTGGCGCTATTTTCGTAACTACCTTGGCAACACTTAAATATGTCATTCCAATATATTGGCAAACTGTAATTTTCCTTATTTTACATTAAAAATTGTGCAGTAGATGTTTATTATTAATTTAAAATAAGTCCTTACTCCTCTTATCAGCTCGCCAATGGCTCCATCCCAACCGCCTTCCTTACCAGGGTTCTTCAAACCATACAAACCATCGCGGGCAAGACGCATCTGACCTAAAATCAATAACATAACATCATACCTGTATTTCACCGAATGGATTGGCAGATGTGTACCCTGGGATCGTACCGAGGACCACAGTGTAGCAGTCACATTTACAACCACTAGCACATCCACTAAACCAGGGGTTCTTATGGATAGATTGGTTTGTTTATATCAAAGAACTTATAGTAGAACTTATATAGAAGTATTGACTGTCGGTACAATTTTTTTTGTGGCTTCTTATAAATTTGACAGGCCCGTTGGCGCAATCGGTAGTGACCCTGTCTGTTGCGCCAAAGGTCGTGGGTTCGAATCCCACTCAGGACAAATATTGGTGTGACGAACACTCCATATTGGACAAATATACCTACACGGTTTTACACAAAATTAATTTGTGTAAAACCGTGTAAATTTGTCCAATATGAGAGTTGATTAACCTAATTAATTAAAGATAAAAATCTAATGAACCAAAGTTATTTATATTAGTAAACTATTAGTAAACTATTAGATAGAAACTTACATTTTATCTCCATCATATCGCATAGTTTTTCAGTGAGGTCAACGCAGAAACCGCGGTAGTTGAACGGCAGAAGCATCTCGGGTGCTTTGGTGTTGCTCATGACGTACGGCGGCTCTTCCACCGTCACCACGATGTACGTTTTGTTGCGGTCGTACATGCCCGGGCTCATCTTGGGCTTCGGTGGTATTAACATCTCCAAGCCTTTGTAGTCGTACCACTTGCCAATCTGCATTACATTTTTACAAAATTATTTTCTCATCCTTTCAATATGTAAATTAAATTTGATTGTTTTATGTGTATATGTAAATAATATTGTCACAAAGGTTCTTATGTGAAAGCTCTATGCGTTCATTACTCTGCGGGAATACCACTGTGCTTAAACTACTCTATGGAATTTTGTGTTCTAAAGTCAATAGTGGAAGAGTAGAATATTGTCCAAATTCAGATGTGACGTATTCCAGAATATTCGTGAACGGGACAGATGAACTTGAGTACGTTAGAAATACATAAATAAAAAAAACTTTTCTGTTCTATTCGAGAAACTTCTCAAGGGTATATAAGCCGAACGTGCCGCCGACACTTGCCGACACGACGCCCCACATTTCGGTGATCCGAGCAATAAGTGAAGAACCAAAGTGATATGAAGGAAGAAAGTAAAGTGCGAATGGGAAGGACGTAGGTTCAAATCCAACCTGTGGTGAATGTTTTTAAGGTATAATAAATTTGAATTTGATTGTAAAACACAAGCTAGTGTATCATGAATAAGTGTATATATAATCTATGTTATATATTTCATAATGTTAATGTGTGAGAAGAAGGAAATGTTTACCCTTTTCAAGCTCTTGTTATTGTTTATCTCCACAACTTGAAGCGTGAAATTCTGTCGGACGCCATTACTGTCGAAGGCTATAAGGCCAGTGATGCCTTCGAAGACAGCCTGAAGCAGAAGGAAGTACATGGCTTGCGCGTTCTATCCTTGCCTTGTTACAACGATCAGCAAATAAAAAAAAAACAAATGTCATTAAGTTCGCTTTGGCATGCAAAATAGCAAGGTTCGGTTAAAATACCGGCCAAGTGCGAGTTGGACTCGCGTACGATTGGTTCCGTACAACTATCTATAAAAACGGCAAAAAAATCAATTTAAGTTTTTAGTGTTTGTTGTTATAGCGGCAGCGGAAATACATCATAATATATGTGAAAATTTCAACTGTCTATCGCGGTTCATGAGATACAGCCTGGTGACAGACGGACAGACGGACAGCGGAGCCTTAGTAATAGGGTCCCGTTTTACCCTTTGGGTACAGAACCCTATAAATAATAGTTATACCTAAGTGTTTTAATATGATTGAATGCCTAAAATTGAATTATCTATTTTTGGACTTAACCTTGTATAAATTACAATCATGAATACATTTTGCTGGTTCTGTGATATAAGTAAATAAAGACTTTACCTGAATTATGACTTTACCTGAATAATGACTTTACCTGATAAAAATGAGATCATTTAAGTTATTTTCAATAACATCCAAGAGATATTAATTAATTAGATAACAGTCAACTTTAATGGACGCATTTATTCATATTCAGGCAATCGTAAATGATTTCCTTGTAAGCGCAGTTGGCAAACCACTGGGCAATAATAAGCACTACTTTATTGAATAAATTACGAATAAATAACCTATTTATTCGTAATTTATGAATAAGGTCATTAGGATAGCTCTTTTATTTTTTATAGCATTGGCACTTTCTACTCGTTCGAATAGGAAAAAAAAATTGAAAATCGTTTTTAAACTAATGAATTTAAATGACGAGAGGATGGATTTAAATATAGAATATTATGGAATATTAAATGGAATTTGCTTACAATTTTACAAATTAAGTTAATATTTAAACTTTATTTTTTCTTTTTATGGATACAAGATAGCAAACGAGCTTGCAGCACCACCAAACTGCT
>DWTT01000445.1:0-15661 GCA_018250895.1 Carterocephalus mandan | reverse complement strand
TTTATCCTAGGAGGAAACAGGGGACTACGTTTGTATGGAAAAAGTGTCGACTTGTTCGCTTGTGATATCCTCTTAACTTTATACGTACCATTGTCTTCATAAGCTTGCTTCAGTAGATATACACTTTATTATCTGAAAATTGTATGCTTCACTTAAAACATTAAGGATAAACTTTTTATAAGATGAATCATCATGTACCGTAAATACCCAGAATTTGGTATTATTACTTCTCAGAATAATAATCGAATACTTATGGTCAGTAACAGGTAAAATATTTACATTTTTATATGTACAAATCCTGAACGTTTTGTTAAAAAAATCATGTATCCGTTTTGTAATAACGCGTTGATGACTTTTATATGGACGTGTAGTATGCTTTAGGAGTTACATTAAAATAATATTTTTAAGGTGAATAGTAAGTTAACTAGAATAGAGTTTACTGATTTAATAAAAATATAACACTTTATCGATTAAATTTTAGGTGCTGAACACTATAGTATTTATATTTTCTTCTATGAGGTGTGTGTACACATACACTTATATACGTATTATAATTTTAGTATCTCCAATGATATGTTTAATTTATTTATCAATAGATACTTAACAAAGTCCATATATGTGGTATTCAACAACAACCTTTTATTCATCCTCCTGGGCTCGGGTCTCCCGGAATGGGAAAGGTCAGGCTGCAGTCCACCACGAGGACCCCGCGGGGAGTGTTCACATGCCATTGCGAACATTACGAGTATGTACGGTAAAAGAAGACATCGTGAGGAAACACGTTATAGCAAGTGTTATTTAATTTCTTCATCCGCACATAATTTAGAAAAGTTATTGGTACGTGCCGCTTGATTTTGAACCTGGATCCGTCATGTTAGAGTCTGTTTCTGATTTAGTATTAGCAACAATGAAATTAAAAAGTAGTAATAGTAGTACTTAATAGTATTAATATGGATATTAAAGGTGAGTTTATAAGTGTTAAGTTATTTTTAAGGGTACTATTTATGCTCGCTAAACATGTCACCAACACCCATGACCATTGGACGTCGGTATACGTCATACCAGGGAGGCCACTCTCGAGCCGGAAGTTGCTACACAATCAACTGAATGTAAACTCGTGGACTTCCGGCCTTATCAAAGTTTACATACCTCTTTGTATCAAGTTTGAAAATGTTATAGGTATTTCATTTAACTACTCGATAGAAATGATAATAAATCTTCTGAAAATCATTCAAAAACTTGGAAAAATTGATAATTAGCTTATTTTAACTCAAATAATTTAAATGAAAAACAAAATATTTTCACAAAAGGGTATTTTAAATCTGAGGTCATGATTATGCATATTTACTATAGCCATATTCTGTGACTGGTCAGAAATTACTTAGCAAATAGAGTACGAGTTTAAGTAAACGGGTATCAATCCTCAATACAATTACAACAGCAGCTGGACTCGTTTACTTTAGCTACTGTCACAGATGTCATATGGCTTCTTACTGTGGGGTAGTTCTGCTGACATTGATACCATCTTTATTTTACAAAAACTTCTACTAAACTTCTTTTCTTTTTATATTCGGCCTATAAAAGCGTGGATTCACTTACGAGTGTTCAAATCTATAAATATATAACTGTACAATTTAAATTTATTTATGCAAACATTATGTATGTACGCAAAAATCATAATTTAGTGAAATAAATGAATCTGAATCTCAATATCTCTACATTAACTCTATCAGTAGTATATTACTCCTCATGTCGTATATTCTACAACCTGGCACAGAGATCACAAGCCGAATGAGGCCATTGACAGAATATAGGATTCCTTTATTACACTTTTCTAGAGTTGACCGTCTTTGTCATCAAGGGCAGCAATTTGTGACTGTCTTAGTCCTTGGATCCATCGCTATCTCAACAGTGAAGACAATTAAATAATCCAATCAAACATTATAACAACATTTAAGTTTTGTAGTTAAATTCGAGAAGTAAACCACCTATCGTGCAGTGTACTGCACGATGGGTGGTGAGTCACCATGCATAATAGGGTGCTGCTACATGCATGGTGATTCAGTGGCCGGTTGTCAGTGACTGACTGTCATCCGCGGGTTATGAGTTTGAATCTCAGCCAGGGCAGATATTTATCTGTGTGTCTGCCACTCGAAACACATGCCTAGGTCTACCACGGAGTTAAAGTGTGTAGCTTTTTTATTTATGTAAGATTCTGGACAAGGCCATTTGGTACATCAAGCTAGTACATCTAGCGTCATTCTAGGGCGCTGTTGGGGCGCAGCGGCAGCCGAGGGTGGCGACGGTGGCAGCGACAGCGGCGGGCGGCGTGTGGGCGCGCGGCTATAAGTAAGAGGTGCGCGCACGGCGACGAGGTTAGTCGCCGAACGGCAGCGCGTCGCCGGTGTTACCCCCCTCCGCTCCCCCCTCCGGTGCGTCTCACCCCTCGTGCTAGCTCCGACGATCCGCACGCACTCGCCTTTCTCACACGACCGGCGATCCTCGCTTGCGCAACCTAGTTCAAAACCAAAAGGTCGCCGCTATTGGCATTTACTCGCTCTCTGACATTAAAGTTGCATTTAAATGTGCGATGCAGCTTCCTCGTTGAACATTACTGTCGCAACAGTGTGTCGTTTGGGAAAGGCGCGTGCCTGACGCGAGGTTTCTGTTGCAGTCAGCCGCCGGACCGCCGGCGTGCGCCCCCAGACGCACCCCGCACGCACCGCGCTCGTCGCCGCTCCACGCCATGGACGCCACTGTAGCGCTGTAAGTACCATATATCACCTAAGAGCTTCAATGTGTTTTTTTATTAATTATTTTCAAACCCAACGCAACAGGATTCTAGGTAAACTAATATGCAAACGTATTTAACGCTCATTTCGTAATACATGGTGTAGTAATTTTTACACAATCACTTTCTAATAGGCCGTAATTATGAGTTAAATGACATCTAGGCATATAACGACTTGGAACCAGTTGGTGAGCATTGTCACTTTCGTGGAGTGTTAGCGGCGCGGATCGAGAAGCGCTCGGTGTGGCTTCGGTTTTACGTAATGCTAGAAGCTCAGCGTGTCACAGGGATACGACACATCTCGTGTCGCGGTCGATACCGCTAAAATTTGATCTGATTTCTCGTGTGGAAATCAGGTGTCGATTGCTCAACTGCAGTCAACAGACATCACGAATGAGGGCGCGTATTTCTCAATGAAGACTGCGAAACGTGGCTTTTAAAATATGCACGACCTCCCGCTCAGCCTCCGCTCGTGGTGGATGCACCGTTTTGACATTTAACCATTCAGTTCCGCTAGATGTTTTTTTTTTATGTTTACAATATTTTGGACAACGCACGTGTAAATTTTGTGTCTAAATTACAAAAGAAACGAAAAAAGCTCTCCTTTTCCGATGAGATATCCCTGGTATGCAGCTCACCATGCTGTTACTTATGTCAATAGGACTGCTAACTATCGATTCAGCGTCATTGCTGATTTGGCTACAATCAGAAAAATAAAAATTTTACACGGAGATAAATTGTATGTATTAAACGTAGGGTGCACTTAAGTTGCCGCAAATTTGCGGTTCATCCGTAATACGAACTTTCCTTTGCAAAAGCTCCGTAACGAATCTTGTACGTTGTTATCTAGTAATTTCCCTTTGCGTACGATATGTTTAACAAGTTAAATGTGAAACTTGTTACTTGTTGTGTAAATATTTATATACAACACGTTATTCAGTAAAGGGCTAAAGTTGCAAGGGAAAATTATTTCAATTTTACTTACCGTCTTCTTCGTATTATAGTAGCCAACCATAATCATTCTTCTGAAATTGAACGTTAAACAGAGGCCCTAAATACCTCTTCAATAATATTGAAGGATAACAAATTTCTGCATGTAAACCTACTCGTTATATAGATGTGTACAAGTTTAATTTAGAACTAGGACATTGTAGTACAAGTATGACTCGATAACAGTGATATAAGTGTCCATTGTCAAAACTCTCTCTGAAAAGGATTGCGACAGAAGGTGATAAGTAGTAAGGAAAAGACAAGTCGTAATGACCCGTAAATAAATAAAAACATGCAGTTTATAATCTAAACACAATTATAATGACCATAAAGCTCAACATTAATACAAAAACTTTAATTGCAAGATTATTTGTTACAAATCCAATCCATATATACCATATATACCAATCGAATAGATTTGGTTTTTTTAATAAACAACTTATTTTTTATAAACGAAATTGCGGTTTTTTGTTGATTTACCGCCATGTGTAAGTTCAAATTATTTTTTGCTCAATGGGTTTCTAACATACCTCATAATATAATCTTGTATGTACAATGTTCATATATTGCAGTTGCAATTTTGTCTTTTTCTGAGACGAGCCTTTATTACTTTTATAATATTACATAACCGATTGTTACACACACCTATGTCAAATACCTAATGATGTGTCGAACGCTTCGTAAATTCCACACATTTGTTTCACTTTCGCTGTTGAAAGGAAAACTTGCTTTAGCGTTTTGTCATCGTTGCTAGGTACCTATCTACGTAATTTGGATAACACATATTGGAATACAAATCAGCATCGTAATTTCTCCTCGATACAGATTCGTATGTGTCCAGCGAAAAGAAAGTGCTTGGAGATATTATCATGGCACTTTAAAACACCTAACGCACATACCTATGTGGTGGCGTGATGATATGAATGTTTAAGTTGTGTTTGATCTATT
This sequence comes from Carterocephalus mandan, assembly GCA_018250895.1. Classification (NCBI taxonomy): domain Eukaryota; kingdom Metazoa; phylum Arthropoda; class Insecta; order Lepidoptera; family Hesperiidae; genus Carterocephalus; species Carterocephalus mandan. The sequence goes on along the minus strand of DWTT01000445.1, from coordinate 10,932 downwards.
GCTCAAATAATATGCGATATAATGGTGACACCTAATATTTAGGTTTCTTAATGCTTAAGTGAATAAATTAAGAGTAATGTAGCATAATAAAGTTCTCTGGATTTACGATTCGATTAGAAACTGTGCAATTCTTGAGGTTTAGACGAGTAGGTTTGTGAGTGGAAGTCACAAACTTCTTTAGCTTTGGTAGTTTTACGTTTTTAGTGTGACATAATGAACAAGGTACAACCTTAGTTACCTTTTTAGGAAGTAAGCTGAGGTTGAAGTTAAGACTTGATTTAGTAAATTAGTTAGATGAAGTTGTTTACTGTGCAATCAGGTATTTATTAAAGTTGATATACAAAAAAGCTTCTAAGCTTTCTAAGTCAGCATATTCGGAACCCTCCACTGCACGTGGTCCGATACGTACTTGGCCAATAATAAATGTGCTTACCTGGGGACATCAAATGTTTTTTACAACTTCTTTGTCAAACCCCTTTAGCTAGGTTTCAAAGGGCGGACGTAAATGAAATGAAAAATAAAAATGGAAATAATTTATTAAGATATATACATAGAACACAGAAATAGTGTATTTAGCTCGTGTTGTGGGTAACTAACATTAACTACTATACGAAAATATAAAAAGAAAATAGAAAAAGAAAAAAACTAATAAATATTATTTCAGTTAACCTAACAGTTAACTTAGAAATATAAGGCAGAGATAAACTATTGAAAAAAATTATTTTTACATGTTTTATTTTTAACACATTTCAGTAAGGAGTCGCGTTAGGGGAAAGGATTCTTAGCCTTACTGAGGAATTTAATCTACTGACTGATGATCTGATTCTGTGTTAAGTATTTAAATCAATATGTTAAATGTGGAATGAGCTTCCTTCTGAGTTTTCTCGGTGAGCCGTTTTTCAAAATAGGGGTAAAAATAAGACCTTTTTCGGAGCACTCGACGCATCGACGCCTCCACTTACCATCAGATCGCTCTGAATGTTTGTTAGGCTACATTTCTCTATAAAATAAAAACTAATCAGTCGATGGCTGAATATCGAACGCGACTACGCCGCCAATAACCGGATCCATTGTATCGGCTATTTTTGTCCTATTAGCGAGACTCATCTTCCACGTGACCTTCACTTTCCCTTTTCATGTGATCGCTGTAACGGCTTCTACTTAGTCATCGTATCCTTACAACCGGATTTGGAATTGTTAAAAAACTATAGTGGTCTATATTTTCTACATTTATTGAGCATATCATAGGATAAATTACTCATTGCCTATATGTTCATTCAATTGACGGTGTGGCGTTGATTTCATAACAGTTCACTTAAGGCAACGAGCGGTAATAGTCTTATCATTAATTCTAATTAAATACGAGTACATACCCCGAATAAAAATAATAATAGTGTCTTGTAATTCTCAGAACTCTGAATAATAAAATCAACTAACTTAGTAATAAACAATACTCGAAATTTTTGAGAGTTCTATACTGTGTTCAAAGTCTGTGCCTATCGCAGCTGCGGTAATCGAGGCAGTAATTAATATACATCCTCATTCTTTAAACCGGTGTGCCAATATTGACATCACACTTTGAGTATTAACAATTTCTTAAAATAAAGGTAACTTTGACTAGAAATGTTAGTTTCGTGTGACCGAGAAGCATTGGCCTAATTTTCATTACTTTTTGTATGACTTGCTGGTATTTGAAGATTGAATTTTAAAATGGCAAGAACGCAACAATCGATACAAGAACATTGTACTATTCTTATGATCTACCAATATTAATTAAAAACAGTCAGTTTTTTAAATATTTACTATCCCGGTTATTTCAGTTTAAGTTTTACATAAATAGCAATCAGCTCAAGTTGCAATAAGAAGAAACATATCTTTGAGTTCTTAAATATAATCGACTTAAAAAAAATTAAGTAAGAAATATTAAAAATTCGTTTATTCATAGTCAGGCCAGCAAATATATAAACATGCTACTTTGCGGGATGACATGGTCCCATTTTGTCCTTCGAATGTACGATAGCCCTTAAAATATGCGTAACGTTGAAATATCATTTTTCATCAAATAATATTCTGCAAACAATTTTTGAAGTTATACTTCTTTTGGCGCGTTAGGGAAAAATGATGAGCAGAAATTTTTACGATGCGCGCGCACACCGTCACAAAAAACCGATACCATGAAGTTAGCTATAGTCAACATTACAACTAGATAATGCGTTATAATAAAACTTTCAATGTATTAAATACCTTTTTTCTATTGTTAGTGTCGTTTTTTCTACAAACGTAGAATAAGGCGAAAGATAAAATTTTGAAAAGGTTTTTATCTTGTTACGCCAAAGAAGCACTCAAAGAAGTATAACTTCTAACGCGTGTACAGTACACACACACTTTTTTTCTTTTTGTTGGGAAATGCATTTGCGCATACTGCGTACAATACTGCGTCAATAAATCATTGAGAATTACTACTACTTCTATTAATAACTAATACTATTAATAACAGTATCATTACATTTACGATAATAGCAAGACACTTTATTTTTTTTTCTTTATTTCCCCAATAGAGATATTTATTATAAGTACACTCATTTCACCAGTTATGTTTGTATGGTCCCAAGTAATATGCCTATTACACACCTAATGGTACGGAGCGCGTACCCACGCTAGCTCGCTAGCTAACTACGAGCTTGGGTTAGTTAAGTTACAACATAGACGTCCCACTGTTGAGCACGGGTTTCTCCAACATGCACAGCTGCGGGAGGTTCAAAGTATAATCCTCCACGCTGCTCCAATGCGAGTTGGTGGAGTTTGATTCGAGTAAATCCGAGCTACCATAGGAAATTTCAAGTTAGAAATTTTCAATTATGCATTTCCCGATCCGGTGAAGCAGTTGCGCTTGTGACCACTAGACAAACACATACATTTTATAATACAATATTTCCCATTGCGCGTTCATGCGGGGACCGATGCCCATCTGCCGACGGCGCCGACGTTACGTTCGATCATCACTTTCGCCTTTTACATATCAATGTGAACCCGCCGGGCGCCGCATACCATACTAGGGCTGACTAACGCACACTTCGCACACAGATTTTCATTCTTACGGTAACATCCTGCCTGTTAGTATTATATATATATGATAACACTTTCGAGACTTATGCGTATTTGTGTAGTAAATAAATGTGTGTGATGCAGAGATTTATTAACACAGAAGGATCAATAATACAATTAAATATTTTTTTTTAAAGCAAGACTCCAGGACATACATACATACATACATACGAGTGAAGTTAAATAAAAGCTTTTAAAAAAGATATTACTGTTGCAAAATTTAACAGCTAGGTATTCATGTAAAAGACAGTTCAAATAATAATCTTGCCTTATGAGGAATTATTATTAATTACTGTTGGAAGTAATAGATCTTTATGTTATGAACCAATGAATGACCAGCTAGTTTTCTAGTGCTAAATTTGTTTATAATGTTCTAAATCCTTAATTTAAATAAAGCCCTGCTTATATTCCAACGAACTCGAATCATTATAATATCTAATGCAATGATAAATCTTGTGTAACATGATGTGGAAAAACCATAAGGCTAATTAGGCTCTGAGACGGTACCAAATTGCTAAATGAAAATATGTATATATAAAATTCATAGAATAAAAATACACACTGACGTCGCCTAAACTTGGCTTTGATCCACGGCTGTGGGTCACGGTAATTATTATTAGGTATTAGTTTTGGTTATGATTATTATTTAAGAATTATAAATTAACACAAGAAAAAAATACACAGAATTGTAATAATCAATTTCTGTACGAAGAAATAGAACAGTGTTAAAAGTAGTTTAGAAATTGAATACATTTGAAAACTTGGAATAAAACAGCTTGCTAGGAAAAATTATGGTCCTTATTTTGTAATGTGAGTTTATAAAATTAATAACGGTTTTTCTTATTTTCATGTTTCATTGTTGGTTCATAATAGTAAGTACGTAGATTTCTTAGAGCGAATAGCTCTTGCCCGTCCACCAAAAATGTACCTGGTAATCGAACTAGTAATTCCTGCGATTGGGATTTAAATTAAATTTTAATTTTTAATTCAAACGGTAGTGTTTGTAAGTTTGTGATATATCTTTAAAATATTAGTATAAAAATATAAACATAGGTTACTGGTTACTGGATTAGATTTGAACAGCTTATATCTAACGTTGAGTATCGCGTTAGAGCAATCGAGTTTTGTTTCTTTGTACTTTCTATATCTAGCGGAGCGGTATGTCAAGGGCACCCGGTGGCAGCGACAGCACGTCAGGTCACGACCTATCGCCACCCGCTAATCCTTCCACGCTTACGCAACTGCCAAAACTCGTTGATGACCTGAGTGGTACTCGTGACTGGATGCCGAGCTCCCGAGCCCGCCGCCCGCTCCGCACCACTTCACTGCTGGGTTGCGGCGGAGCAAGCTGTTGCAACCCTTAATTTTGTTTCAATACATAAGCGAGGTCAGGCTTGTAGCGGTAAATTACAGGAGCACTATTCTCAGTACATTCGCTGGTTGCCACCGCGACCATACGTACGTATTAAAATTATAATATGAACATTGATTTCTGATCCTAATATTTATGAAGAGTTAAACTGATCTGACTGTAAATTCCTTCACCAAAACAAGCTGTACCAATATGAAATACCTACATTTAGATGACTTTGTCTGCAATTGTCTTGCAATTCAAATCCATCCATTTTCTTCTATTTTTCGGTTATTTAATTTTGGAGTAATTGCAACTTCATACATCATAATCAGCATCACAGCCCTATCAGTGTCCCACATTCTTTTTATTTCTTTGCAACTTCATTATGGTAATTGTATTTGATTTTCGAGTATAACTACAACAGTTCAGTTAATGCATTTTGTGTATGAATAATTTTAAATATTAATTTTAATGAAATACGAGTTCTGTATCGCAAGGGTAACATATAGATATAAATAATATCATTAGTTTTTCTACGACTATCCAAGAGAACTAGCTTTCCCTTTTTGCTTACTTTAGAGTGTATCAAAAATATTCCTAGCAGTACTCAAAGCGCAGTTCACGAAGGCGATTGGCGTCCCTGTCAGTTCTGAGAAAAACCCGTCCCTTGCGATATACATGGATTGCAGCCAAAATTGCTTTGTACATGTAATATCTGAACATATGGATAAAATCAGTTGAAATCAAGCGGAAATTATAATGTTCAAACTCATTCATGTGCATTGTTCACGTTCGTCGCGTGAGCTCATAAAAAACTAATTATTGCTCTACCCCTTTTATTATGAAAGTAACAGTGGAACCGATCAGCGGTAACTATTTATGGCGATGAAAAGTAATGTAGTTGGTCATAGTATAGACAGGTAGGATATATAATTACCTCATATTTATGTATTTCTTATTGCAAAGAGTAGAAACACTATAGAAATAAGTATATTGAATATATTTTGTCTCAAATTTATTTCACTCACGTATCACTCCACGACACGAGTTACTACAAAATCATTTTGTTTTTCACCTCGTAGCATGTTAATGAGGCTTTGTTTAATATAACATACATTAGTAGAGTAGTTACCAAGAACTAAATAATCAATTACATGCCTACTTGTACTAATTAGACGCTATGGGTAATTTTATGATGATGATGGCTTGTATGTCTTTTTAATTTTTTTAAAGTTTATGTAAGTAATGTTTTCAAATATAAAGCGTGATGTATACATATAAAACTATTATAAAATGTCTATTATAACCATGCCAAGCAGCCGAAGCGTATGGTTCTTTTCTTTTAAGGTATTAATAAATGAACAATTACTGCGGAAGAAAGTTTTAAATATTCATAACAATTAAATAGTTAAAAATTTTAACACTTTCTTTGTAACAATTATTTTCGCCTACCAGCAATTTGATTAATTGCGACGACCTGACGACCTTGCGTATGTGAGTCAGTCGGTACTGACTGACACGGATTTGTTCACTGACTGACACATTAAATATATTTTTACGTACCTATTAAAATTTTCTAAAATCGTAAATGTAACCGAGTATAGAATAATATATGGAAACACATTTAAAATATTATTTATTTTATTATTGAATTAACCATCAGCATAGAATTAGGTAATCATCCAATATCGACAAATATTAATGCTTGGTTTTATTGTTAATACTCAGATTATAGCGTCTAAGACTACTAATTCCATCATGACTTTTTGCAAGAATTTTATTTAGAAACCGGTCTTCACAATCGGATGCTTCCTATACCTAGTATGAATTGTTATGTACCTGATGTGTTACAATCAAACAATCTCTTAGTTCAACAAAATATTTCTTTCAAAAGTCCACTGAGTTAAATAAACAAAAGTCGGCTTGGCTTGTCATTGAATGTTTAGATGAAACTTGCTAAACAAAAAAAAAGTTACGTACAATTTTTATTAAATTTTCAGTGCATTATACAAAGTATCAATATTTAAAAACGGATTATGCAAAGGCCATTTTGAAAATAAAAACGTCTTCTAAAACTTATAGTAGGTTTATTACGTTTTAGCCGTCGATTATGCATAATCGAATACTAATACATACTTGGCAAAATAGAAGTTTGCAACAACATCAAACAATGTTTGCGCAAACTCGACATTATATCATAGTGTTTCGCCACCGGCGCGCATCTCCCACCGAGAAAAGGCGCAGAAGTGTCATAAGAAACTGACATTGGAATTATTCTTCTGTTGCATCAGTGACATTAAATACGCGCCCCCCGGCTCGGCCCTGCTCATCAGCGTCATCAGTGTGAGGCTTCGGTATTTATAATATTTCTTCGCGTTTTATAAGCATTACTTTCGGCTCCGGCCAGTTTCACTTTCCTGCCGGTGACCTTTATAGGAATGTGCGATGAGATAACGGATGAATAAAACATCATGTATTTGCTTCTTTATTGCACTATACGATGGTGCTTGCCGTCTGGTCATATTGCAGAATAGCGGGCGTTACTTTCTACCACAATCTCTGTCCATACAAGATTAGCTCGTAGGTATAAAATTAATATTTACACGCTGCCTTCGAATGGCGGCTTTGTGCGTTTCGGACCCTGTACGCTGACCTTGGGTGTTCAGTTATTGCTTTGGTCATGATACGAGACTACCTATTACGAAACCACGTAAAACTGGGTTTATACGTTTGACTCAAATAGTGTGGTGATATACATTTTTTAAATAAATTATACAGCCCGCACGTGACGTAGCGCCCTGCTCTGAAACGATCATTTTATTTTATTTTTTTCCGTGCAATATTTGCATAATTAATCCATTAAATTATATACCTTATTAGAAAACTATTACTGAGTAGGTACCTATGTTGCAATACCAGCTCTACGTTACAAGATTTTTTATTATTACAAGTTCTGTCCATTACTTTTCCTTTAATCGCCTAATGGATATTTAAAGATAACTGGAGCGAATCGTCAAATAAGTGAATTGAATAGTATGAGGAGGCACTAAGGTCTTATAAAAGGTAACGGCCCTACATTAACTTAAAAATTATATAATAATATTAATACTTTTTTATTTCAGACGTTAGATACATTACATCCATCCATATATACAATGCAAGTTCACACGAGCTTGCGGATCGATTGCAATCTATCGTGTTCATGTACATTTAGTTTGGAATCAAAATGTTTAAAGTTTCACCTGAAAATCAGCTATTTTAGTGCTACTCCAACAACCTATTTAACGGTTCAATCACCGTCGGCAGAACGTACCTACTTGGACAGTTCCTGTTTACGAAACATGTTTTATAGGTACATACATTGCGGTAAAAGTTGATTTTCTAGTTGGGGAATTAAAGGTATTTAACAAAAACGCAGACCTTGAAACTTGTCTTTGGGGACTCATGACCAAATTTTTTGTTTAGAGAATACATTGTATCGTCGTATTTCTTAGGTATTAACTTTTTCAAAATTATGGTAATTAAGTAGGGTTCCAATTGATAAAACAGAATACACGATCGCATGTGAAATTAACTTTACTTTTCAAACAGGTCTGAGTGATGGCTCGTTGGTCTAATGAACTATTTGTGTAAATATTTCCGTTGTGCAAACGAGTGTTGCGTGTTGACTAACGTGCAAGTGTCGGTAGGCTAGCGGAATTCAATACGATGGCCACGTCGTCGTTTTAACGCATCCACCACATCCCTTTCTCTGTCCCACTGTTGGGCACGCGTCACCTCTCATAATAGGTTAGGCCTTAGTGCACCGCTTGGACCAAGTGCGGTTTGCAGACTTGCTCTCATGCATGCTTGTTTCCGATGTCTCCTTCACCGTTACAGCAAGGGACATTTAATTCCTTAACTCGCACACTAATTAGAAAAGTCATTTGTCCCAGCTGCTTGGGTAAGAGGACCGGACCTGGAGCACCCGGACCGGAGTGAGAGTCAACCATTTTTCACCGTTTTCGACAGCGTTTCTACGCATAAGCAACACAAATAATATTTATCATACTAGGGACATCGGTTATATTGCAGTAGATGTCACATAATAAGCATGGTTAATTAAACGAAAGTGGCACTAAGTAGAGTCTTTGCGTCTATTTATTTGAATTTGTACAAACGTTGTAACTTATTGTTATTTATATATTGTTTGTGGTGATGTATAGTCTCGATGACAGTCACCTTATCGTGAGATCATATGATGTCAATAATCAAAAGTAGACTATTCTTTGAATTTCTTTTTCTGTATGGGAATCGTAAAGAACTTATCTATAGTAAAATATCTATATAGAAAATATTTCAATAGTATTGTAACAATTTGTAACTACAGAGTAATTAGTCTAATACTGTAATAAAGAATAATTGAAAGGATCGTCCAAATACATATAACTATTGGTTCCTATTTAAGATTTGTTAACAAGATTAACAAAAGGAAAGGAGAAAAAGACATCTTAATTTTTAGCGTAGGGCAGAGTAAAAAAGCCTGTCCAGCGAGAGTGCTGGGTTTGATTACTAGCGCTATTGCAAGTGTTGATGTCAGCGTTTCCGGACGTTTCCGCTTTATGAGTCGCTTCGCAAATCGTACCTACGTTAGTAATATATATATGTATATTAAAAACGTATTTTGTAGGTTAATGTTTCTCTTATATGCATTTACTCAACTGAGCGATGTAATTTTTTGCTTAAGCATGTTAACGTCTAAACGCTGAATACAAAACTTTTTCCTTATGATTTCTTAGGGTGGAAATGTCCTCGACTCGACAACCTAAACGATGGTGGCCTGATGACGAGAAGGCAGACAGACAGAAATCGCTTTATTTAAAGGACGGAGCAGAGTCTCGGCATTTTGGAGAGGCTTATGTTTGCAGTGGTCTTTGAAGACAAAGTACGAACAGTCTCGTTGTAAATATTTATACTCAGTACAGTAATTACATAACTACTTTTCGGAACTAACGAATACAGCAATACCACGGGCACCGCCACCTAGAGACCAAGTACCGAATGGTAGTTGGTAGGTACATTATATTAATTACGCAGCAAATTTCTGCTAATAATGATTTAATGTAATCATTTCAGTGAATGGGCAACTTCATTATTCGAGATACAGATCCTAAATTAATTGAGCATGTTAGACGTTCGTAGCACGTTTATCTTTCCATTTTTTTTAAATCTGCTTCTTTATGCGCTTAAGCTAAACATTGATAAAGTCAAATTAATTTTTCAGACACTAAAATTAAAGCAGTCTGCAAACAAATCAACTCAGAAAAGGGCAAATTTAATGACAATGGCCCGCATCACATCCGATCAATTTGTTTGCTAGGATTCCTAAACAAACGACCCCACATTTAAAATTATCCACTGGTCTAGCTTCAACATTTATAAACCATAAAACTTTGTGACAGTCCTTTTGTGTTCAAATTAAAAATTTAAAGTTTTCACTAGTTTGAATATGAAAAATCTGAAGATTTGCGTAAATGAAAATTTGTAGGCTTACGATAACGACAATTAATAGGCGATTATTTTTAATCTATCTATATTTATAAAAGGAGAAGCTGACTAACTGACTGACTGACATATCCACGCAGGGCCTAAACTATAAGGGTTAGAAACTTGAAATTTTGCACAGGAGTTCCTTTTATAACGTAAGGAACGTAGGTAACTAAGAAAGGATTTTTGAAAATTCACCCCCGAAGGGAGTAAAACGGGGGTGTAAAGTTAGTATGAAACTTTGCCGTTTTTGAAGTTAGTGAATGTCTAATAAATAATAATTTTTGCATTAAAATAATAATATGGTATCACAAAAGCGCGATCTACAGCTGACCATGATGCTATAGGCATATTCTGTGATCTATCTAAGGCCTTTGACTGTGTGGATCACAAAACATAATTATAAAAATTATAATATAGTACCTACAAAACTTACAAAAAAAACTCTTAGTGCTCTGTGTACGTGGACTATGATTTAGATTCTGCGCAGACGCAGAGTGTCGCGACGCCCCACGTTGCATGCCTGTGGCCGTTCCACTTTCGAATAAATTAAATAAGACGGTTATATGTTGTGCTTGTGTATGCATCCTCCGTTCTACTCGTATCTCCCGAAGTTGATACCAATTTGTAAAAAAATATTAACGTAGATGTTGACTATTTGTGCGGTTTTGGGGACATTAAGAGAACGCGCATATATTATGTGTTTGATTACAACAAAAAGAATAAATTATATCGTTGACATAACGTATTCTGTACGTAAAAATTTTTAGATTTACACTTATTTTGATTTTCAAAGGAAATTTTGCAAGAGAGCAAACGTACACAGGGGTTCCTCTAATAACTCTAGGTTTTTCAGCATTGAGTTTTGGTTGGTTGAGGTTGTTTTTTTGTCACGGACGATTTTGTCCTTAAGAGGACTTCAGTCGACCGTCACTTTTGAAGAATAG
>DWTT01000444.1:0-15666 GCA_018250895.1 Carterocephalus mandan | reverse complement strand
AAAAGCTGAAAAGCTTGATAACTCGAAAATGGTTCACTTTTGCATAATGCATATGGGGGTTAAAATTATCACAAATACTCACCCCTATCACCTCTTAACGGGAATACGTCGAATTACCAATAACCCTGTATACATACACCTCTGCCTGCCCCTTCGGGGAAATACAGGCATTATGTTATTTTTAATTTAATCACAGAACACCTAACCCAAATTCGGATCTGCCTGATCATATTTAACTCTACGTACCAATGCTATAAAGTTCGAATCCACAATTGATTCACGAGAAATGATCCAGTTTTGGTAAAAGTAAACTGACAACTTTTTATTAAGGTTACTGGGACGTATCACGTAGTTTGGTAAACTGGGAAATTGGTAGTGGAAGTTGTCAGTACCTACATAATGTTCAAAAATTCAATGATCAAATCTATATATATAAAAGGAAAAGCTGACTGACTGACATATCAACGCAGGCCTAAACTATAAGGGTTAGAAACTTGAAATTTTGCACAGGGGTTCCTTTTATGTACTCTTTTTGTTTTGAATTGTGACGTTTCTATAATACTCGTACGTTAAAGTTGAAATTCAACGTTAAAGATGAAATTCAAATAATAGTTGTTAGAAAGTTAAATAAATGGTCAGTTAAACTTGTTTTAATAGATTGTTATAGTTAATAATGTAGTCCACGGTGTTAGAATGGTATGTAATTTTGTTCTATATGTAAAATGCATCTATTAAGATAAGAATTTGGGGAGGTTTTAGAAGGAATAGATAAATCAATTCTACAAATTTTTATTTCAAAATTTAATCATTAAAATAGAAGCATGTAACAAAATGTTACTAATGATTTAAGTTTGAATACATAAATATGTAGGTACACAGTTCAATAAATAGGTACTATGCAACTTTCTGAATGTGGTACATAGTGGTCATGAAACACATGTCATATGTAGGTAGGTATAGCTTATTAATGAAATATCATGAAAAACTGTATACCTATATGGGTTCATTGTATATCTTTTCAATATCAGTCCTTATAAAACAATTTAACAGATACTTGATTTGAATGATTTTCATTAACACATTAGGCAATTAAAATAACTACCACGTTTATATGTACTACGAATTTTTTCTTAATCTACACAAATACAGTAATTAATTATTGTGAACTGAAAAGAAGGAAAAATAACAATAAACCCAGAATATACTTATTTTTCGATAAGAAACAATACAATAACAATCTGGTCATTAGAATTAACAGAACCCTCAAAGAAGCGTCTTAGGCCATTTTGATTCTTTAAAAATAATAAAAATATATGTTAGGCGATAAAATAAATAATGCTGATAGAATACACGGAAGATACACTAACAATTATCATATTAGTGAACTTGAAAAAATATATAAAACCTACTTCTACTGACTTAAAAATGTCCGACATAAACTCATAATGTCGGTACTTATCTATTATTTGTATTATAACGCTTCTTTGAATGGCTCGCCTACTTAAAAGTATGTACAAAGAATCTGTTAAAATAATGTTAAAAATGATAGATCTTTATTAAATCTAAATAAGAAACAGGCTTTGTTGGCCCTTTTATTATAAAAACTAATGATAACTTAATCTATGGGACAGATAATAGGAAGCTTTCGCATATTGATGCGATGTTATTAAAAAAATATTATTGCAGAGATCACAGACTAGATTCTACATAACCATCCTTAAATAAAAAAAAACTAAATTGTTGTTTTATCATCAACTGAGTTTGATAAATTCGTTTTAATAACAACTGTACTCTGTGTAGTATTACACTGATAAATAACAAAGATTTACATTCCATTGAGGTTATTTTAAAATTAATATTAAATGTATTTTTAATTCAAGATATGTACCATTGGTTTATATAATATCATCCCCCATATTGATAACAAATTAATGAACTATTTTAGATGTTTTGTCTTCTTTATTCAAGTTTATTAGTCTGTTATGAATAAAATAGGGGGTTTGTCTTCATCCCTTCTCCATGGCCTTTTCCGACACAACAATAAAGGCCAATTTAAATGTAACTTATAACAGAAATAAGTAAAGTTTGATGATTTGAAAGTTAAGACAAAACAATAATTTTTTTAAATTTTCTTCATATTCTTTCAAATCTAATCCTCATCACCCAAAATAACTAGGTTATTATTATTTAGGTAAATCAATTCCTTTGGAATTTCACTACTAGTTAACGTAAGTATATATTAAATGAAATAGGGAAAATTCGGGTGACAAATTAATTTTAGCCTCTAAATACAATGAAAAATGTTGATAATTTTTAACCAAACAAGTCACACAAACACTGCCTCTAAAATTATCTGTATAAAAACGATTTATTATACGAAGTGAATGAGAAAAAGTTAATTCTAAAACCTCTAATAGCTACGCTTAAAGGCAGGTCCGCCTTAGCAATATTATAATAAATATTCAATAAATGCTCTAATAATTTAGATTATGCCATTTTAAACAACAAAATTAAGTTATTTAAAATCATATTACATAGTATTTAATTAGTTTTCTTTGTCGCTCGACCCGTCTGCATGTTTTCTTAAAGTCCAGTAATCTGAAAAAAAACGAAAAAAGTTCTATTAGCATGGATAACATAAAAGAAACATGAAATACGTACACAATTTAGAAGAAATACAATAAGTACACAAACGTAAAGGTTCTTGAATATCTTGCCCCCTGCCAAACAATACGAAATATTTTAATTTTCTTGAAATTATAAAAAAAAATATTTGGAACGCCCCTTATACCGCAGAACCAACATTACTTTTGACTGCCATCAACGGTATCAAATATAAGTTTAAGTGATCAACTTGAAAAATTACAAAATGAAGACATTTAAACCAGAGAATAAATAAACAAAAATTAAGGCATTCAGAGACAAGCCAAGCGTGGGAGGGACTGACATCGTTAAAATATTTTTTATTTCACGTTGAAATAATCGCTATAAAGCGAGAACAGATATTAATATCTGCATTTTATCAATCAGTCTATTATTTTTTATTTTACAATCGTTAAAACAAACTGATGTTACCCAGTGTCGTGAAACATTTTAAATGACACTCAAGTAACATTTAAGTTAGTAGTAATAGATAAGTTTTAGTTTTTCTTCCTACGTAAGGCGCCCACTAAATTGCCACTAAGTATCGTTATTACCTACAAAGTTATTATAATGTATCGTAAATATTTTAGTAATTTAATTTGTGGTGGTAAAATGTAATGCTTAGCATTTTTATGAGTAGGTAATTTTATTAGTCTGACTAAATGTCTAAAGAAAAATAACGATAACAACTACCTACGTCAGAAACTTGATACGATATAATTTACAAATCCGATATGCAAAAATTATTGAACAAAAAACATATACTTAATCTACAAATAATTGAATTTTTTTAAACTTAAATCGATAAACTTGAAAAATATCGACATAAAATTATCCTTAGAATTCATAAATGTCACCATAATATCCAAATATTTACATGTCCCCTAAGTTTATGAAGGTGGGGAAAATATTTAAGTGTCAAGCGGATTAAAGAATCACACATATTACCGATTAGACAAATTATTCACCAACAAATACATTATTTTATTTTATTGTTATTTAAACTTTGGTTCTTATAGTACCTACCTATCTACTTAGTAAAACAAAATAACTGCTGACGAAATAAGGCCCCCTGTGCCCTCCCAATCGGGAGTGGCGTCGGTTGAGGTAGGCCTATGTCTAGCTGTAGACACTGAAAGATTCACATCCGTGAGAAAGAGGTTGGAAAGTGTAAGACTGTTTAAACTGTGCTTGATGAAAAAATTCTCGAGAAACACAACATAATTAATTAATAGCACCATGGGATTGAATACGACATACGAGTACCTACGACACGAGACAAAGGCAGATTTCTGATAAGATACATAAATGACAAACGTATGATAATACCTACTTTTGCTGAGATCCAGATCAGGATTTATTCCAAATTATATTATTTTTCGTTCTTTCTTAAGAGCGTGCTTTACTGAAAAAATCAATTTGAAAAAATCATTTTGAAATAAAAATCATTGAATGCAATTCCAAATAGAGATAAGTTAACCTATAGGTACCTACCGAAAACAATTGAAATAGTGGTTCCATACATGCCTTAATTACTTACTGAACAACAAGTACTTAAATATTTTATGGAATGCAAGTTGAATGTTTTAATTATATGACTCGCACTATTTAGAACGTTGCCTATGTAGTGCGAATATTAATATCTTGCTTTTTATAAAGGTACCATGCAATGTAAAAAAAAAGACTTATTCTGATCCACAAATTAATAACTCTTAACAAAGCGGCAATATAAACTAAGCTTTTGCATCGTATTGGATTCCGAGGCGATCGTCGTATGCTCATATTTCAGAATAATTTATACAAAAATATACCGTGTTTCAACACAATAAGGACTTTAGTGTTATTTTAAATAAAAATTCTTCATTTAGCATCTTTCGTTAAATGTGATATGTGTCGTAGAGAAAATTTGTCACTTGCAATTTGAGAAGGTACAACGAGTAAATGCTTTTATCAGATACTCATCACATTTTGTGAGGAAAAATAACCTTAAGAGTTTGTTTAGAAATTTCAGGAAAACAACAATGAACTTATTATTAATATGGAAAGGTATATTATAATTCAAAAATTTTTTATTTATCGTAACAAAATCTTAGCATTAAATTAATACTTGTTATGGACAAATAAATAAAAAATATATGTATAATAATTCTCATGTAAAAAACCCTGACACAATTTGTTGTTTCTTTTTTAATATTTTTCCATGGTAATCCCACCAGAAATATATTTTTAAACTTAACTCACAACACAACAGGTACCTTACTAACATTTCATTATAAACCTGCCATTGAGGCACGGATAATGTGCTGTGTAACAACAAACAAAATTACCTGAATTAAATTTGAATTGGAGATCCTTGGGAAATCTCAAGTTTCATGTATTCAGAGTATTCATTTACTGAGTTAATATGTATTTAACCATTGAGATTTATTTTATACCATGGTAGCTATGGACTCTGGGCACAAACAACGTATCGGCGACACATCTATCATTCCGAGTTCGGATGGTACTGTATCTGTTTGGTCTGGTATTCGAATGGTTCCTGTGCAACTAGCATAAAGGTGCGTTCAGATTATGTAACATGTTATAAAAGTTTTGTTATACCTATAACACGTCCACATTGCTTAACATTGCAACATAAAAGAAGACAGTAAACATTTGTATCTTCATCCATTTTTACTATTAGGTATTGTTGTTAGTATTGTTTTTAATTTTACTTAAATATAAAACTTTGTTTTATAAAACGTATCGTCCATATGTTTGAAACATGCTAAATAACTGTTTTGTAACATGTTATGTTCACCTTAACATCGCGCCTATGATTCCTCGATCGGATAAGTCAATGATGTGTGCACATCCAATTATACCAGATATGTTTAGGTCCCATGTTATCGGATTAATAAAAATACAATGACTGAGATCGTACTAATCACAACGATTCATTGAACTTCTACTAGGTTCGTAGGTCTCTCATAAGATATGTGAAGAGGAAGGTAGTTTTAGTAGAGAACACAACTTATAAAATTCACATGGAATTGGATGCAAAATTAATTTGCGAGATGCTAAAAGAATTGAGCCAATTTGTATGATCCGCTTCACCCAAAATGTAGTGGCAACTCTGAAATTAATTAAAGGAACAAAGGAAGTAAGACACTGACGTGCGAGGGAGACGGCAACAGTCGTGGATAAAAACAGGTTTTAAGTCAACCCGGTGTCTGACACCGAAAAAAAAGGTAGAAGAAAAGGAAGAAGAAATACGAACGTATTTTATTGAGTAAGCCCCTGCTACCTGAGTTACGCACGAATACTTTGTAGGTAAAATGAGTTCCTTAGCCTCTCGCCCGTCCCGCCTTCGAGTCCCAGCGATAAACAGAAACTAAATGCAAGTTTATCGCTCGCTCGACTTTTAAATCTAACTTTTGTGCTTTTGCGAAAATCGCCAGTGCGTCAGCAAATTTCACGCTGTCTTAGTTTAAAAAAAGTTTAATTTTGCCTGGTGGTGATATTATAATTTGAGGTAGTCTATGCTAAGGTAAATAACCTATTTTACTGTTACGTACGACTCGTTAGGAATAAACTACGCATGCAATGTTTCCAAATGCACATGTATACAAACGTCTAAACTAATTTCGGCTAATTCAAAGATTTCTATAAAGATTTATAATTTATTTTTATAAATATCATACTCACATTACACATTATTTTTAGTCTTTCGTCGAACTACAGCGGACATTTGAGATGAACTTAATATAATCGTGAAAATGCTATGAAAATATTTCTTTATTTGAAACTTAAACATTCTAAATTACAAAAAACCGCATCAGTAAAAATAACTTAAACTAAAATATGTATTTTTTAATCTCGACTTAACGAAAGCCTGTATTTTAATAGACTAAATTTGAATGTATAAACTGAAGTGCATTTCATTAATGACACTTGCATTAATTTCTACTTTTTAGGATATCTAAAAGTCAAGAGCAACAAGACTGATGGAGCGTTTATGATACACGGATATTAGGTATATTAAAGTGACCTGTTGTTGCTATGAGGTTGAATCTGAAGTGACATTAACATATTGTAATAATTTATGAATATGGATAATGTCAGTCGTCGTGTAGACTTTTTACCATATTATCACCAAGTCATTTGCTATTTATAGGGATAAAGATCCCTCAAACGTCGTGAATATTAAAAACCTATGAAGGAAAACAGTATGCACATACTTGTAATTTTTAATTTTGTTCGAGTTTTGTATGCATTACTGAATAAATAAATTATTAAATAAATAACAATATCTATCTAATGTTGTTTTAAAGAAAGAGATAAAAAACTGCGCTCCTGATAACTCCCTAACATTATTAGATCCCAGAACTCCAATTCCTTGGTCCTATCTCATTCGTTCGTATGTATAGGTACTTAATGTTTATATTCTTTCCTCACGCGATGTACCTACCCGCTCTGCACAAATTACAATTAAAAATCGACCACCTCATTAGATTCTCCGAAGTGAACACAAAAGGTGTGATTTGTGAGCGGGTGTACATTCCTTCTGAGAATAATGTGCGATGTAATATTTGTAGGGGCACATTCGGCATGTTTGCAATTGAAATTTAATTTCGTGAACCAATGAATCTCTTGAATGCCTCCATGAGTTTTAATAGCTTGCTTACTCCTGGACCATCTAAAAAAAGGCTGAATAAGTAGGTCTAGTTAATCAGATTCATAGTACAGTAGCAGTGTTAATAAGAACATTGTTTGGTCAATTTATTATCAGGTTATGAGGACTGGGGTTGGATTGTGACAGTTAGTCCAATAAGTTAGTCCAGTGTAATGAATAATTTCCGGACAGTATAATATGGTATAGATACTCGTAGATAGTAAAATTATGGCTCGTACACACTCTTGAGCCACCGTCGTCTAGTCACTAGTGTTGCCCGTGTTTATAATTATCACAGATTACTAAATAGTGTTTATATTAACATAAACATATTGACTCCGATTGATTGGATTTTTTTCTATCCAGCCAATCAGTTATGTTTATAAAGTTTTGGTCGCAAAGACGTTGACAAGGGTTTTAAGACTGATGGCAGTTCACATGACAATCATAGGTACTTTGTAAGTTATTTATCTCCATTAAATTTGATGTTTCTTTTAGTTGTCCTTAGAAAGATAGACATTATTTTTTACATTAGGTAAGTCATTAAGTAATTATTGTCAGGTAAATAAATATGTACATATTTGAGAATTTTATTTATTTTGGAAACTTTGGTTGCCAATTTATCTAGATATTTAACTCAGTGAGTATCCATATCCATATCTAGGTAACAGCAACGCACCTGCAACCGACTTTGAATAAGTCTCTTTAAAGTCTAGTTCAAGGTTGTCACAGTTGTCCTGAGCGGCAGCGACGCTTTAAGCTCGTTCTATCATGAACATAAAACCACAATACGCCAACTGACCACGACATGTGCTTGACATTATCGATCAGTTAGTATATTCCATTTCATCATCACACCCCTTTCTTTATTTCACTGTTGGACACGGGTCTCTCAGAATGGGAGGGATAAGGCCCATCACTTTGGCCCAGTGCGGATTGGCAGGCTTCACAACTTCTTATTCCATTTGGTTTACATTACAATAATTATAATTCCGTGAGTACAAGTAGGCATATCCGTACCGGAATATCTGACAATGTATGCGCGGTTGTTCACCCGGAGTAACGGTATGGACGAACGCCGCGCCGTGCGCTTATGTTGGTAAACAAATAACATGTAGGCCTTATATTTCTATAAGCTGAGTTGAAAATTAAAAGGCTTTTATCTACTTATGTAGATAAAAATCAGTGTTCAATGTTTTTCTTCTAATGATCAGCTTGTGATGAATTTTTAGTAGGTAGGCTGTTCTGCGAGGCTTTCCAGGTCAACAAAACTACATATTTAAAAAGAAGTTCGTATGTTTTACGTTTGTTGCACTTTGCTTTTAAAAGGTACTTCAATAAACAGAATGTACATAAATTCTGTTTATATAAGTGGCATTGCAAATTATCTAATATAATATTCCCGTATTATAATATGCGCGTTTATTTAATTTGTCTACTTATTGATTTATTCATCGATTTTTTCATCACTGAAAAAGATATTTGTGCCCTACTGTGCATGTTGGAATCGGAGGGATCTTCTACGAAGCACCGGTGCCTCCCTTGCCCAAAGTCAGAATGGTTCATCGTTAGGGACTTATAGGTACCTATAAAACGAATGAATTGAATGCGAAGCTGGAAAAACTGACTATGACTTTTTTTTCCGAATGGACTTGCCTTTACCGCGTCACCGAATAGGTCTATGACTAGGATTAGAGTTTGTATCAATCGATACAATTGCAGTGTCAGAAAATCGTACAACTTCCGAAGATACAAAATGCAAAATAGTAGTAATAGGTGAAATTAAAACATTCGTTAATTTGATTTTCTTTTTAATTATTTCCACGATGGATATTTATCATAGCTTTTTGAATAAATATTTGAAAGCTGTTACTCCCTCGCCTGCGATTCCCCTGTGTTGCGGGTGGCAGAACCACATCAACACAATTCAAAACCTTTGGATTAATGAAAAAAAATTTAAATAAAGAAGGTTTTCCCCGTTCTGTGTCCAGTGTTACTATCGAATAAGCTGGCAACAAGGAAGCCTGCATTATCAGGGCAAACCGGGTCATTGAACCCATTTTCTTGCTGCATGGGTCACGACTTCTTATCGACCGATATAAGAATTTCCATTGAAACATTTGCAAGTGTGCGTTGAAACAACACATTTTCACTTTTAGTGCACTGCACACGAGAAAATGTATTTGGATTCGAACTCATTAAGGCCACGAAAATTAATCACTTAATTAGTTTGCATAGAGGGTAATTATAAGTTGAAGTAATGGCGTTTACATAGCGAAATAACTTATTTACATCTCCTCAAATCTTTTTTATGGATACAAGATAGCAGCACCGCCCCCTGCATGGCAACTGACTGACTTTGAACAAGACTCAATTAGGGACTGGGTTGGTTAGTCCAGTTAGCTGAGAAAGTTGATTAGAGCATTAGTCGGACGGTTCGTTAATGAGTATGAGGACTGAGGACTGTTAGTGATAGTTAGTCCTGTTAGTTGGTGTTAGTAATAGTCCAGTTACTAGTCTCTAATGGATAGAACATTTCTTTATCCTGTTACATATTTAGTTTATACTTTCCTTTTGGGGAAGAAACGTTTACTCAAAACAATTTTATAATTTACATTAATTTTATTAAATTGACTGATTCTAAATTCCTCATCCTTATATTGTATTCTTCGTCTGCATTCCTTTTACCTGCTACCTACTAAGTAATCACATGACGGCATCGATTATAATTCTATAAAATAAAATTACGTTAATTTCTCAACTGATTTTAAACAATGCTAACAAGAAGAAAACTTCTGGTACTAAATATATGGTTGGGAATGCTACTTCGTGCGTACTTTTGGACTCATTTCCGAGGCAAAAAGAAGTAATTTGCCATTCACCTGTCATTGCGTGATTTGATATCGCGTGAGTTTTTTCGCCGGGCTCAGAGGTATGCCTCGAGAGGTTTACCTCCAACCACACAGTGGACTAATGTGGGCTGAAGATTTCTTGAAACATAAATCCACACTTTTCCACTCTGGAGTTCAGTAGAGCTCATAAGATGACATCTGATGATTCAGATCGAACTAAATTTTAGTTCCGTTTAATATTCACTATTGCGTAGTTTATTTACCAAATGGTTGTTGTGTTTAATACTTAATGTATTTTGCACAAGTTGTACTTATTTAAATATTGGATGGAACCCTAAATAACTAAGAATAAAGTGGTAGATTAACTCGAACGAAACCGAATGTTAATTTTAATAAAATTTAACTTTCCTAAGAAAAAAAGACGAGGCAAAGAAGACTGCAGCAGTGTCAAGTGTCAACAAGCTAATTTGTAACGAGTTCCTGAGCCGCAAATGCGATGATACCATGATGATGCTGACAGCAAAAAGTATACCAACCTACGTCAAGACGGTTTATCAAATTGGCAATCGTGTTGCAATTCTCGCAATGCAATCTTGATTTAGTTAGAGCGACCAATTATAATCTTTGCATTTTTCTTTGATCAATTCGTTAATTTGAACCTTACTGTAACGTACTACGCCTTAGTAACTTGGTTTCATTAAATTCAAACTCAAACTCATTCTGGAATTATTTTAGTTTTTTTGTATTATATAAAATGCCGAGCCAACAAAAAATATTTATTATCAGTATTAGAAAGGCACAAACCAAGGCAGTGTTTAAAAAACTTGTTCAACAGATTTATGTATCTACAGTCAAATTAGATATTCTCCTCATATTCACATTTTAATTGTGTGTAATTATAATGTGTATAATATATTTAGTATGTATTATATGACAATAATTATAGTGTTAGGAAATAATTCTAATAGTAATTATGTCATTTAGTTTGCTTTTTTAGATATGTATATATTTTTTATCCTTTCTCTTTTGTTTGCACCTAACGCTGTCCTTTTGTAATTTTTATAACAGTAAAGTGTAAATATGAAATAATATAAGACACCCACACTGTTATTTATACATATATATATATTTCTTGTGGTTAGGTAGTATGTAGTCACGAATAATTTATAGTATTTTACAAGTGTAATATTATATTACATGACAATTACTCACTTGGTTTTTCAGTGGTAGAATTTGTAGTTTACGAGTATCTTCGTAATAAAACAAAATATTTAGATGCTTTAGGAACAAAGTCCAAAAATTATTAGCGCTATGATTATAATTAAGTATACTTATTATTAAAGTTTAGTTAAATATATAGACAGGAAGGCATAAACCACGAAAACCGTTATAACATAGTTTTAGACACGACCGTTTTATTTTTTTATATTCCAAAGACATTCCCATAGGACACTGTTGAGTTCCCCCGCGTCACGGCTCGTGGTTCGTTCCAGTTGGTTGTGTGGGTATTTTAAAAGAGATTTTTTCGTTACCAACCCAAGTTTCTACTTTACTGACTTCTAACTTTACTGGCGGATAAGATTTTTACGGCCAGTGTTGTGGAAATACGTGATTGAACTTGTAATATTTTATGTAATATGATTTATTGTAGACATGTAGAAAAGTTTTTATATCACCTGTCAGGTGCATGAGTTTGTTCTGTTCAAGTGTATTAGTGTCTACCTACATATACTGCCCGTCGGTTTATACAGTGGTTTTAAATGCGAGTACTAAGCTAGAAGTCCGGAGTTCGATCCCCGCCGGGCAAACTATTGTCGTGTTTCCTAACTGGAAATTCTTATTAGTACCTAGCTCGGAATCTTGATTTTTGGCCGGTGTATGGCAAAAGACTCCACCTTGAGGTCTACTAAAAAACTGGTGAAAGGTTTTGTAGAAGTAAAGGCTGTCTGTTCTGTATTTACACATCTCTGCCTTCTCATTCGGAGAAATACAGACGTACTATCATGTATGTTATGTTACCGGCTATAAGATTTTTAACTAAAAATCTGCTATAAAAACTATGCACCTTGTAATAAAAATTAAAACGTGAATTGTTTATTTTCTCTCTTATTATTATTATTTCTCTATTAAAATAGTAGAATGAGCTAGGTATCGACGTGCGATAACATTCCGGTGACGCTGTAAAGGCCAAGAGAGTCACCGGCAACTGTCACTTTAAATTAATTAAAATCTAAAGTTAAAACTTTCTATATTATCTTGACCTTTTTGAATATCTTTTGGAAAAATTTAAAAACCTATTAGCTGTGAAATATTAAAATCCAAATATTCAGTCGTCTCACATTCATAATGTTCAACGCTAAGTTGCAGCAGCGAGTGAATTTTATAAAACGAACAAGTTGAAACTCGTTGTAATGATAATTTGATAACTGCTAATGAGTCACTGAGGTTGCGATCATTGTGGTAAGTTAGTTCGAGGTGCGGTCAGCTTGTAGGCACCACGAATGTCTGAACATTGTGTCATCAACTTACCAAGCAATGATGTAATGTTAAATTTAGGTAGGTATATTGTATATGTATTTACCAAAATGTATATGTATTTACCAAAGAGATTTTAGTGACTGAGTGACTTGATACCTCTGAATGCACACAATTTATTCACTTTTGCCCTGGACGAGCAAAACACATTAGTAATACGACGGACTCCTCCATTGTATAACTATAAAAATTGTCAAAATTTATATCTGAAAAAACCTTTTCACATGATTTTCACCATCAGCCTGTTTTCTTTAGATTAACTGTCTGTACCAGCTTGAGGCTATGTTGCCAAATCTGGCCAAATAAATTTGTTTTTAAAATATTTTTATGCTTATCAAAACCTTATCTCGGAAAGTGGGTAAAATTTTGTATTCTATTTGCCATATAGAATAAGTTTAGTAAAGTAAGCTGTCACCGATTGTGTTTGTACATTGCTTACTATCTGATCTATGGAATGTACCTACCTAAACCTACTTTTTCTGTTATACAATACAATAGCTATTAGCAATATATGTACTACAAATAATGCTTAAAAAACTATATCAGATACCTATCAGGAGCTTTTATATTTGAAATCCATATAACTGCTCTGTGTATAACTCAATCCAATATAGGTAATAAATAATAATTAATATTATTATTTTTACCCTAAAACCCTTTAAAATCCTATTCGGTGGTGCTGTAAAGGCCAGAACATATGAACAGCAAAATGTGAAACAATACATTTGATTCTCAACGCATTTATGTTACTAGTACTCTCCTAGTAGTACTGAGATCTGAAAAGTACCACACGGAATTGTAAAACGACTTATAAAAGTTGGCAGCGAATCGAAGCGACGACGCTTCGCTTTATAGTTGGTAGACCCTGTACAATGTCCGGCCGGGATTTTAACCAAAAAAAAAAAAACTTTCAAACCAACTCGGGGTTCGCCAGGGTCAGGCCATTATTTGACGAAATTCTTGGCCAATATGCGTATGCGCCAATAAGCGTATGATAAAATATAAGTAGGCGAATTATTTTATTAATGCAAAAAGTATCTAGAAAGCAACCAGTCTAGACACGACAGCTTGACAACATGGAAATAAGCCAGATATTCCAGTTGGATTTGATTCGAGTTAATATTTGCCATCGATAGTCAGATACCATAGCACACACCGAGTAGGCATAACTGGGTTAGATAGTAGATAGTCTCGAACAAATATACTGGAGTGTTTGTGTGTGTTGTGGGTGTGACAATTGACCCAAATCACCTGAAGAGGGCAAACGATGTACTAGCGAAATGGTGTTGTGTTTTTGCTAGCATTCAATATCATGCTTTGAAAATACAGTTGTTTATTACATATATACATTTTTTCTTGTCATTATCAACCCTTGTTATCGACTCACGTGAATAGTACGTATCAGAGCGGCTGTTCGGACCAACCAAGGCAAGCCAAGTTGAGGGCGTCTCAATTCGTCATCGTGTTGTTAATAATTATTGTTTGTTTTGTTTTTGTTTCTAATGTGGATGGCGAAATAAAGAAAATTATGTCTAATTCTATATCCTTACCTAAAAAAAAGGTTAATGCGATATTTAAAATAATTGAAGTCTCAGTCTGACTCCACGATGTTTCGGATTCAGTTATTCAAATGTCGGATTGCCAATTTATGCAACTACGAATGAATAACTCCGGCTCCATTTGAAATTTGCATTTCTAAAATGAACGCAGGATAAAATAATAATTAACAGTTTGCCACATTAGCCTTTTAAGTAGATCCTATCCTACAGGCATTTATCGGACACGTCTACAGGTCAATCGAGCAGAGTTCGCGGGGCGAGCGAGGGGCTAGCCGTACTAAACTACATAGCACTCGCTCGGTACTATAAACAGCAGGACGAGTGGCATGTTGAGTCATCATCATCATCATCACAACCCGTTCTTTGTCCCACTGATGGGCACGGTCTCCTCTCAGAATGGAATAGGGATTAGGCCTTAGTCCACCACGACGTGAGTGACGCATTTTGATTAAAGACATGGAACAGACTCAGTAAAAATAAAAAATAAAAAAGGCACTCCCCCCTCCCTCCCTCTAAGAAGTTTCGCAGTGGCTAAACTATGATGAATTAGTTCAACGACTTACAGCTTAGCGAGTTCAAAAATATTTGTAGCAAAAAATTAAAACCAGTTGGATAAGTGTTTGAGAAAGCAAATATTTTCGTTTGCATTCAGCGTGCGGCTGCTATAGGTGATTGCGATTTATTAATTCGATACGATTTTGAACTGGTTAAAAAATATTTAGCTTTTAACTCGACTTGTCTTGCGTGTTTTAATTTCTTTTTTATAAAATAATTCAAATATGTAATAGCTAACCACAACAAAATAGTTTAAAGGTCAAGCTAAACCGATTAGATATCAGAGGAAGGATCATTCCTCAAGGATTTACTAAAATTGTTGTCTTCAAAGGTTAGTTAAGTATTCTGAAGTTAACTTCAAGTTCAAAGGTTAGTAAACTTAACCTTCGAAGTTAGTTTGTTAAGTTTAGATTATTTATCTTCATCATAAACATCGCAGGAAATATCATTCCGCTTGCCTGTTATTCGGAGTATTAAAACACCAAGTCATCAATCAACATTATTTGTACAATAAGTTTTCCTGGGCGGCTTGCAACTTATCGTGTGGTTTTCGTGATTATGAAATCCAGCTTAGAACGAAGCGGCATATAACAGTTTCATTTGCAGGTATTTTCCGTTACGCTGCTTCAAAATGCTGGAAATGCTGGAAATCTTTAGAGTGTTTGCTGGCAGGGCTTCACCGAGGGGGTACTGCGGAAGACTAGCGCTGGTTGTCTCCGGACACCGGCATAATGCTGAGCAGTCATTTATAATTACCTACTAAAATAAATTATGTTCTCTTTATAGTCTTTAATTGTATTTATTTATAAATTAATTACCTACTATAATAAATATTTTGTTTTTATAGTCCATAATTGTATTTATTTAT